>PVKM010025953.1:0-13427 GCA_004027735.1 Carollia perspicillata | reverse complement strand
CCGATCCCACCCCAGCCCCCAGCCCGGAGCGTCCCGCCACCCGCGGCTCCGCGACTGAGCCCCCACCACTGGGCCCGCCCCCACCCTCCAGGCACCGCCCCCAACCCGGCCCCGAGCGGGAGGAGGGGCGACAGCTGTCGTGCGGCAGTCCTGTCCCAAAGAGCCCGGCCAGTCAAGTGTCCCTTACTTTGTCCCTCCTCTGGGCCATCACGACCCCATTCAGCCCAGAGAGGCGGGGTGCTCACCCTTGTGGAGTGAGTTGGGCCAGTGAGCCGTCCATTTGGGGAGAGGAGGTCCCTCACGCACGCAGGTGGGACGAATTAGGATCGCGTCCAGATGGGGCTCGATGAGGACCCACGTCATCAGTGGAGCCCTCGGATCAAGCCCTCCATCCCCTGTGGGGCTTGATTAGTGGAGAACTCCATCCTCCCGTGCCCTGAAGGTGGTCCCTTCACTCGTTCTCTGTGCAGCTGTTATTACCCCAGTCTTCCTGTGGCCCAGTAAGTCATGACCTCTGTCCCCCACGGGGACTTCGGTCCTCCAAAGAGACTTCTCGGTAGGGATGCCCCGTCATCGGTAACGGGGATACCCGCCTCTCAGGGGGCCCAGAAGGACCCTCCCCAATCAGTCGGGGCGTCCATGCCCGGGAGGACCCACTGCATCAAGACCCATTTCCCTGTGCAGCTAAGTAGTTTAGAGGCCTCGTTTCTTTCGAAGACCCAGATGAAACTCCAGAAGAAAAAGCCACGGCACTACCTCTACGGCGGGTGGGTGGCTCAGGCCAGTGAGGCACGCCTTCAGTGAGTGACCTAATCCCGCCTCTAGATGGTCCCTCCCGTCGGAGACGTCACACCATCGCCCTGTCCGACACTACTACACTCTAGGCCTTTCCAGCGACTACCGGCGCTACTTCTTCCCTAAGGGGGCCGGGCCTTCAAGGACCCGACCCTGCCTGCCTTGACCTTTGATTGGCTCAGTCCTCACCAGCGTTGACTTGCGATTGGTCGGCTCCTATTTGCCTCCTCTTAGTTCTCGGGATTTCCGCTTCCGCTTCTATCGGACGTTTGGGCTGTAACGATGATCGGAGACATCCTGCTCTTCGGGTAATTAAGGGGACTAGAAGTTGGACAATAGAGACCAACGGGGTTGGGGGCGGCTTAGGTAACCGTATTCTCCCTTCGCAGGACGCTACTGATGAACGCCGGAGCGGTGCTTAATTTCAAGCTGTGAGTAGGCCGCGAAAGCTCGCGGCCCCACCCGGGGACCCGTAGCCCCGCCTCCGCGAGCTTGTGCCGGCCCCACGTCGCAGGTCCGGCTCCCTAGTCTCACTCCTACCTCTGGGCCCGCTTGCAGCCTGGACTCTGCCCCACAGCAGCTTGAAATCATGACACTCCTTTCCCCGGAGATTCCTCTTCTCGCACCCCGAAGAGTCTCATCTCTAAAAACTCATCCCTAACCTGTATTCAGGGACTAGCTTCTTCACCTTATCGGTGGCTGTAATTGGTGGGGCAGGTGGGCTCCCAGAGAGGGTCATTGAACTTCCGGAGGTCACATAGCAAGTAAGCGGTAGGGCTGTCTGTGGCTCTTTGAGGCCAGGGGACTGGGCGGTTTTTGTGTCACATCGAAAACGAACACTGCTTCTCTTTGTAGGAAAAAGAAGGACACACAAGGCTTTGGGGAGGAATCCAGGGAGCCTGGCACAGGTAAAGACTCCTTTCTGGATTCTGGAATCCATTTCAGAGGACAGTTCTTTCTCAAGTTCTACGCCAGTTTTCTTTTTAGGGGTGTGTGTGTGTGTGAGAGAGAGAGAGAGAGAGAGAGAGAGAGAGAGAGAAGCGTGAGGATGTGGTGTTCCTTCTGCCCACTTCAGCCACCCACTTGGTTCTACTGCTAGAACTTGGTGCATAGATCAGCACTCGTATCTCTTCGTACAGTTATTTTTCTTTAAATATGCTGTCACCTGGCCAACATCTCCCCCTCACACTTGACCTTAAACTCCAGAAAAGAGGCTCCAGCTTGTTTTGGCTCATTCCTGCTGTGTGATTGCTTGTTTAGTACTTGCCCTTCTGGAGAGCTTCTTAGGGCAAGGACCCCTGTCTCTGTTCTCTCTGTGTCCCCCACACTTAACTCCTCCCTAGAACAAATGGGTGGCCTTAATCAGAATCTGTCGATGATAGGAGAGCCCATTTATATGATCCTCAGCTCAGAGAAGAGCCTTGCCAAGTAGTGCCTCTTGGACATCCTGGGGACAGACCCATCTCTGTCATTTGAAGTCCATGCTGGGCCAACACTTACATAGGTTGTGCCGCATACAGCTTACTCCATGGGGTGGATACTACTGGGCTCATCTAAAGCGTGTTCAACAAGACTGTGTGCTGATCAAACACTAGGATGGTGCAGCAGTACCAGGTGGCTGTCACGATGGGTTGCTATGACAATTTCTGAGCTCTTGCCTGGTATTTTGTATGATCGGAGACATCCTGCTCACAACTCACAACTTAACAGCTGTGGTCTATAGATGACACTTTGGGTAACATCCATGAAGGTCACCTAATCTAGACCAGTTCATTTCATTCCAGAGGCCTGGTCAGGGCGTTTGTGTGGATTGACTCAGAACCCCAGAGGAAGGTTCTGAAACATAGGTCTCTGGAGTTTTAATGTACCAAATTGCCTCCTCTTGGAGTGGTTTCTGTTCCTTGGCATCAGAGGGGACTGGAGTAAGTTGTCACCAAAGCAGAACTCCTGTTTTACTTGACTAAATTAGTATACTTTTAGTTGCAAATACTTAAATCCCAGCTCAAAGTGATTAAAGCAAATTAAAACATCCAAGGGTAGAATTGTCTTTAGGCACACCTGGAGTCAAGACTCAAAGCAGCCCTCCAGCACATGTGTCCGTAGCTCCCTTTGTTCTTCTAGGTTGGTTTTACTGTCATGCTGGCTTGTGTTGGCCAAGACGACCCTAGAGCAGGGCTTGGCACATTTTTCTGTAAAGGACCAGATTATAAATAGTTTTGAATTACAGGCTGTGCTGTCTGGTGCAGCAGTCTGGTGCACAACATGGCTGTGTTCCAATAAAACTTTATTTGTGGATACTGAAATTTTAATTTCATTTAAGTTTTCAATCTCACTGAATACTCTTGATTTTTTTTAACCATTAAGAAATATGAAAAACATTCTTAGCTCTGTGGCCACATAGAAACAGGTGGCAGGGACTAGTTTTAGTTCTTGAGCCGTAGTTTGCCAACCCCTACCTTTAAGGACTCTGCTTATATCTTTGCGTCCCAGCCAAGGAAGCCTGACAGAAAACAGTAGTTGGAGCAAAAGTCCCAGGGCTGACTCTCATTGGGCATACTGAGTCATGTGCTCCTCCCTGAGCCAGTCAGAGGCTGGGATCCTGGTGCTCTCCCAGGATTGGCCAATGGGAGCTACAGCCTGAGTACTGAGGGTGGGAGAGCAGAAGAGACCCAAAGGAAAAGGGGAGCTGGCACTGGAACATGGGAGCAGTGGGTGTGGGGTGGGCAGAGACCACAGAAGCACCTGTAGCTGTGACAGCAGTAATGTTAACAGTGCTTGTGAACGTGCTTTCTGACTTTCCAGGTGACAACATCCGGGAGTTCTTACTGAGCCTCAGGTACTTCCGAATCTTCATCGCCCTGTGGAATGTTTTCATGATGTTCTGCATGATCGTGTAAGTCAGGCCTGCCCGTCTCCTTTACTGTCGTTCTGCGTCGTTCTCCAGAATGACCCACCTGATGGTCAGTCTCTGTCTTCTGAGCTGCACTTTGGTGTCACACCTTCTGCCTTCAGAATAAGAACTCTCCGAGCTAGAGAGGAAATGGGTTTACGGGGTTTAAGCTACGTCCCTGCGGTCCAGGCTGGAACTTAGATTGGAACATGGTGTTCTCCAAGTCCTGACTGTGTCTGGTATGTCACCAGGGGCTGCCAAAAGATGCCTTCCCTGAGCCTGTGGCCTGGTCATCTCTTGCCAGTTCTGCTGTGTTTAGTGTAAACTTGGCATATGTCAAGGTGGAAAATGGTTGGACAGCCATTGTGCTAATGGGTCTTGCTTCTGCCTTGCTGGAATCCTACAGAACTGTATTCAGACTATTTCTCTTTTTATGCCTTAATTTTTTTTTTTGTTTTTATGCCCTTTTTTATTTTCTTACTAGTCCAAAAAAAGTCCAGTTGGGTTGGTTTTCCTTCCAGCCTCAGGCCGTATTTCTAATACTGCCATTAATGAATTGCAAGACTCAAAGTAAACAGACTCAGGGTTAAAACAGCAGAAGAATCTAGAGTTCTGGGCCATGCTGAGCCTATCTCATATGCTTCTCCCGAAGAGGAAGAGAATGAGGAGTTGAGATGCTAAATTTGGAGTTGCTGGGTGGTCCCCGTTCCAGCTGGCTGTTTGAGGAACCCTTTCCAGGGCCTAGGAGATGAGAGGATGAGAGCGGTTCCCTGTGCCACTAGGCAGCGTCTTTGGGTCCAGAATGGGGACTGTGATGGATGCGCAGAGAGGCCCCTTTTGGGAGCTCAGATGAGGCCTGCTCAGGTGCAAAGAGGGCTGGTGAAGAGATTGAGGAATTTGCAGAAGAGTATGGGAAGTGTGACTAGGACTCATTGAAAGTAGAACACTATGGGGGTGGCTCCTCTGTCCTTCATCTCTCTAGGCTACCCCCTATCCATTCATTTATTCATTCACAGCTATCCACTGTGGGCTATGCTCTGGGGTCACAGCTGAGACCAAGACAGCCATAATCCCTGCCATTAGCGAATGCACGGTGTAACCGGTGAAACACAGAGAGAAAACAGAGGAAAAAGTCATTTGTGAGGTGGCAGGAATGAGGGAGTCTCCCAGTTTAGGAGGCAGTTAGGAAGAGGCTCTTCGATAACATGCCGTTTAAATCCAGAACGACAGCGAGTCTGATTTACAGAGCCGGGGGAAGCAAGGTAGTACCGGAGGCAGCGTGTGCAAAGTTGCTGCGCCAGGGAAGGACTTGGTGTGTTTTTATTTTCTTTCCATCGACTTTATTGTCCTTCTCTTCCTTCACTGCTCATCTTCTAGCCTGTGACCAGGATGGTAACCTCGGACTCTGATCTCCCAGCTTAGCCCAAGGCAAGCTTGATCATTGTCCTGATGGCATTTCCTATGAGCAAAGTCTGAGTGACGTAGCTAGGTGTCACCTAGTTCTAAATGGATTGAAGGTTCCTCATTCCAGCCTGACCGCTGAGGTCGGGGCTCGGCAAACTGCAGCCCGAGGGCCATAGCTACTCCCTGCCTATTGTCACGAATGAAGTTTTGTTATCACATAGCCATGCTCACGTCTGTGACTGCTTCTGCGCTGTAGCAGTTGGGGCATTGTGGCAGAGATTGCCTGGGCCCACGGAGCCTGAACTGCTTACTGTGTGGCCTCTTACAGAGTGTGCTGACCCCTGACCTAAGCCAGCTCTTCCTGCAGGGGTCATGAGTGAGGGAAGGTTTTCTCTGGAAAGAGCTGTCAGGCAGTGACTGGCTTTTCCCGGGTATTAAAACACTGGAAATCACATACATGTCCTAGACAGGGGAAGAATCAGGTCACTTAAAGGACATCCATATGACCAACTGTCAGCTATGAGTGATGGTGTCCCAGAAGGCTGTGTCCACACTGGGCAATGTTTTGAGAATAAAGAAGGCTGATGTTATCTGTGTGCATACTGTGGCTTCAGTTGTGACTAGCACACAGTAAACATTGAATAATTGCTGGTTGGGCGCTGAAGTCTGGAATGGAAACACTTCAGGTAAGGGATTTGGAAGGACCTACTCCAAACTGTCCATGGAGGTGACTGTAGCAGGGCCTGAGGGATGGTTTGCTATTCCCTGCACCCGCTTCTGTATTGTTTTAGCTAGGCTACTTTGGACATATTTAAAAGTCACGAAAAGCTTTAAATATGGAGAAATGTACCTGAATGTTTAGGGACTGAGAGTACTGATATCTGCAACTTAACTTTCAAAGACATCAAAAATAAGGTGGTCAGGTAAATGGACAGATGCACAGTAAAACAAAGTGTTAGCCGCAGGATGTAGGTGGTGCGTATGTGGGTGTTCACTGAACTGTTCTTTTAACTCTTCCATTTGTTGAAATCTTCATAGCAAAATATTGGAAGGAAGATAGGGAGAAAATGAGGGTGGCAAACCACAGAGAAAGGGTAAATAAGGAAAAATGGAAGCTGGGTTTCACAATTCAAGGTCTTGTAGTATATTCGCAGGGATCTGCAACCATCACCACAATCTCATTCTAGAATACGTTCATCATCCCCAAAGGGAAGCCCCATTCGCACTAAGCAGTCGCTCCTGTTCCTCCTCCCCAGCCTCTGGAAACCGCTGATGTACTTTATGTCTGCTTTGGATATTTCATATAAGTGGAATCATAGAATATGTAGCCTTTGTGCCTAGCTTCTTTCACTAGCATAATGTCTTCTAGTGTCTTCAATGTTGTAGCGTGAGTCAGGATTTCATTTCTTTCTGTGGCTGAATAGTACTCCATTGCATGGATATGCCACAATTTGTTCATCCACCCGTTAGTTGCTGGATATTTGGGATGCTTCCTTTTTTGACTGTTATGAATAATGCTGATAGGAACGTTTGTATACAAGTATTTGTACAGATTTAAGTGTTCATTTCTCCCTGGTAAAATATACTCAGGAATAGAATTGCTGGGTCATATGGTAACTTCTGTAGTTATTCTCTTGAGTAAGCTCCAGACTGTTTTACAAGGTAGCTGATCTAAAAAGAAAGTGTTGGTCCCCTTGGTGGTGAAGTGTGGCTTGTACTGGCAAGAAAAGACCCAGTGGGGCAAGAAAAGTTGATCTTGGAGTTGGGGACCTGATGGACTGCTGGTCGGCAGCACTTCCTCCGCCTTTAGGATCTGGCTCAAGTGATTGCCGGCATGGTGCTGGGCCCCCATGTCTTGGGAGCACCATGTGACAGCACCTGTGGTGGCCAGGCGCAGGCAGGGGGTGTGGATGCTGCTGTGGGAGTTGCAGTGCAGCCACATCCAGAGGTCCTCACCAGAAGCAGGGACTTTTCAAACACCTGCGCGCAGTGGACAATTTCCCCTGAAGATTCTTCTTCAGCTGAGACACAAAAGTACCAGAAGCGGGACTTGGCAGCAATGTGATTAGGTGCAAAGATGCGCATGCGGTAGAGGGGAGGCGTGTGGCACTTGGGGGTGGGCAGGCAGCGCCCCACCACCTTGTACTCTCGCAGTGTGCACACGGCCTTCCTTCATGGTGTTCCCTCTGCATTCACAAAGCCCTTGCCCATTTTTTAATTGGGTTATTACTGAGTTGTACAAGTTCTTTTTATACTGTGCATACCAGTCCCTTATCAGATACATGATTTGCGAGGATTTTCTCCCATTCTATATGGGTTGCCTTTTCACTTTCTTGAGGGTATCATTTGAAGCACAACATTTTTTTATTTTGATGAAGTCCAGTCTACTTTTTCTCTTTTTGTCACTAAGAATTTCATAGTTTTAATGTTAATAATTAGGTCTGTTGTCCATTTTGACTTACCTTTTGTGTATGGTATGAGGCGGAGATCCACCTTCATTCTTTCGCACGTGGTGATCCAGTTGTTCCTTCACTGTTTTTTTAATAACCTTTTTACTTTGGAAAATTTAGATTTATAGAAATGTTTCAAAGATAATACAGAGAATTCCCATATGCATCTTATTAACAGCTCCGCGGGTTTCCCCAGTGGGCCTGTGTCATAACCTACATACCCATTTCCAGACCTCAGGGACATTTATTGTAGTTTCCAGATCTTCCAGCTTCTGGATGTTCTTCAGTGAACATAGTTAACTAATCACTTGTTTACTCAAAGGTGTTTTTTGTTTTTTTTTTAAGATTTTGGGTTTTTTTGTTTATTTTTTTAAATATATAGCTCAGTAGTGTTAAATATATTCATAGTGTTGTATAACAGAAGTTACTTATAAAATGAGAAAATGATATACAGTAATCTTAATAAAAGCAAAATAAAATATTATCTTTAAAAACTTTTGATTTTTTTTTTATTTCAACAAGGGGGGGGAGAGAAACATTGACTTGTTATTCCACTTATGAGCTCATACTTATGCATTGATTTCTCCGTGTGCCCTGATACGCAAGAATTGGGGATGTGGGATGAGATTGTATCAGGACAATGCTCTAACCAACTGAGCTACTCAGCTACGGCCAAAATATTTTCTAAAAGTGTTTTCAGCCTTGGCTGGTGTGGCTCTGTGGATTGAGCGCTGGCCTGCGAACCAAAGGTCAGCAATTCCATTCCCAGTCAGGGCGCATGCCTGGGTTGCCGGCCAGGTCCCCAGTGGGGGGCGTGCTAGAGGCAACCACACACTGATGTTTCTCTCCCTCTCTTTCTCTCTCCCCCTCCCTTCTAAAAATAAATTAAAAAAATCTTTTTTAAAATAAAAAGTGTTTTCAGAGTGGTAGCTTTCCATTCTCACAGGCATTTCTGCCCTCTGAATTTTCCAGGCTGTTTGGCTCCTGAGCTCCAGATACGGAACTAAGAACACGCCTTCCTAGATGCCGAGTCATTCCTGATAACTTCAAGAATGTTTCTGACTGGAAAACCGGTGACCTTCCCAGAAAGCCCAAGCTTGTGGTGGGTGGAAAAAAATGTTTGCCAAGATGCACAAGGTTTCCCGGCCACATCACCGTTTTCTTTTTAAAGACATTCTCACATTGGTCTCTGCATTGAAACATTGCCTACTTAAGGAGTCTCAGGAGTGAAGGGCTGTGATAACATTCCCCGTAGGAAAGATAGTTTTATTGGAGTGGAATCCCTCTTCCACCAGGCTTTCACTAGAAACGTGTTTCTGGCTATTTCTTGCTGTATTTTTAATAACCATTGCTTTGGTTTGAATTAAACAGATTTTTAGAAATCATTTATTTCTGAGGATCTGAAGCAGAAAAGTTGGCTTTTAAGTTTGATGCAGACTCCTTATTGGACTCTGTGAATAACAAAGGTCATTGTTGCTAGGTCTGCATCCGAGTTCCTTCTCTGTCACAGTAGGTTCTGCTTGGCCATTCAGTGTAGCTGTCACCCCCAGGACTTTAAGAATGAAGTATTACTGGTTCCCATGGAAAAGAGGTGTAGAACAGCTGGCAGGGGCAGACAGGTGTTTTATGAGAAATTTTGCTTGGTTTTGAAAGCACTCTATTAGGGAGCCATTAATTGTACAACTAAAAATTTTTTTAAAGATTTTTACATTTATTTTTAGAGAGACGGGAAGTAATGTGCAAGAGAAACATCTGTCAGTTGGTTGCCTTGCATGCCCTTAACCAGGGACCTGGCCTGCAACCCAGGCATGTGCCCTGACCAGGAATCGAACCAGCAACCCTCCATTTTACAGGCTGGTGCTCAATCCAGTGAGCCACACCAACCAGGGCTGTACAATTTTTAGAGTGAGAATGATTTATGTGGTAATGTTAGGACCTAGTTCTGTAAGCTTGAGGTTTTTGGGTCTGTTTTTTAAGTAGGGGATTTCAAGGTTTACAAAATAATGAGCCTCACTTGAGCATTTTGCACAGAAGCTTTGAAAGAGAGTCTGGTTTAATTGCCAAAGTGAAACGCTGGTGGTCAGCACCTGGATCCCATAGGTGTTTGATATGTCTGTTGTGGTTTTTGAAATCCTGGCTTGTAGGTAAACCTGGTGGGAAGAAAAAGCCAACACACAGGCTTTTAGAACTAAGTGAGCATTGAGCGTTGAAAATGAAGCTCATTTTCCCAAAAGACCTTTTGTTTTATATTTTCAACCAAGAAGTTGACTTCCAACTTGAGTCATTTTGATTAGGCTATGTGAAACACCTAGGATTTATTTTGGAGGCTGTCAAAAAGGAACAGTGTTCCCTTTTGGATTCTGCCCAGTGAATGTTGGACAAGGATAGACAAATAAGATCCTGACCTGGCTGCACCTAGAATAGAAAGGGCCATTGGTAAAGGTAGATTTCATTAGACCAGGGTCAGGTCTACTTGTACTACTGCTCAGCTAATGTCATTCTACTTCATTGCTTCTGTAGTTTGTTCCCTTGTCTCATTTGGCCAGGCATCTCACCATGGTTTGTAAGTGTCAGGGTGCATAGCTTCTGAGTCGAGTTTTGCCTAGGCCTGAGTTCCTGGAGCAGGAATGGACATGCCAAGATCGTGGCTGGTCCTTCTTCAAGCTGCGTGAATGGTGCAAGGAAACGTCTGCCTCCTTCAGACTCACACTGAGGTTTCAGTGAGGCACGGCATTTGTGTGTCATGGGAATGAATTGCTCTCAGAGAAGACAATGGTGTCATTGAGATTTTGTTTCAATAATTGTATTTTTTTTCCAGAGAACTATTATCTCATTGTTAAGTTCTCATAAGCAGCGTGGCTTTGGGGGATGCATGTTGGAACCTGCAGTGCATTTTAAAACCGCATATCATGAGATTTTCAGGGACACTTACTGGTACCAAAGCTTATCAGAGGTTGAATTTTGGGTACATAGGATCCCACATCATTTAAGTGCTCATGTTCAGAGTCAGTTAGATAAGGGGTCAGATTTCACCTCCGTTCCTTGTTGGAGGGACCTTGGCTAACTGCTTCCCCTCTCTAAGCCTCAGTTTCTGTATCTCTAAAATGGGCTTGAAACTCACACTCACTTGGCTTTGTTACAAGGTTTGGTGAATTTGCACTTGGGCTGGGCTCTTGAGCAGGTGCCCGGCACTAGGTAAGCGCTCAATATCTGGGTTTCCTCACTGCTGTGTTTTCTCTCTTCTCACCTAGATTCATTCATTCAGTCCACACCTGCGTCATGAAGGGGCGATCACAACAATTTAAAAAATTGAAAACAATTTCCAGCATGGAAAATCTTTTTCTATCGTCCCGTTCCCTATACAATGTTTCCGTATGCCGGTCGGTATACACCACATGGTTCCAGGAGTGGGGCAGGCAGTTCCGGCTCTGCTGTTTTCATTGCCGCGTCACTCCTGCACGTTTTCTGGGGTGCCAGAAAGGCTTCATGGTTCTCATTTTTAATTACTGTGCAGAGTCAATAAATCTCGCTTTAAGCTAGGCCTTCTCACTTGATTCAATTGTACTTCGTCCACTGTTATAAGTGTCACAGCTGTCACCAGTGTTAGGACCTTCACTGGCTTCCGTCACTGGTACTTCCAGGAGCACTCCAGAAGGTGGACATTATTATGTACCACCGTTATGTGGCTTTCATTTATTTTATTTTGTTTTAGTTTCTGAACTATCAATGCATGTTTATTGTAGAAAAATTATTATATAATACAGCTTGTTTCTGTATTTTTTCCTACAATACCATTCTTAATAACTTCAGATAAGCCATTGTAAGGATATATTAATGAATTTAACCACCTAACCGATGGAGACTTGAATTGTCTCCAGTTTTGGTCTGTTGTAAATAACACTGCAGTGAACATCTCAGTGTATACTCCTAGTGGCTTTTTGAGGTCACAGTTAACAAGAGATCCACCTTGACAACTTCAGGCTAAAAATGCCAAAGAAAAATGTATCTTGGACAGCCTATGTCCTTGTCTTTATTTGTGTGTCATGGGAAGTTGTTCATTCATTCAACTTGGAGGCTGTCCTTTCGGAGTTCATTTTGGAGGCTGTTCATTTGTTCAGTCATTTATTCCTCTGTACCTATGTTTATACACACATACCTACCAAAGGACTTGGTTCTAGATTCCTATCAGCTCGTCCAAGGTGGGTATTAGGCAGCTTCAGTTTAGGGTGGGTATTACGCTGCTTCAGTTTACCCTCTGAATAAGGAGGTTTTCAGCTCCACCCAGATAACTGTTTCTTTGTACAAGTGACAGCAGTTGATATCACACCAGCGGGCTTTCCACCTTGGCCCAGAAGGATCTTAACCACCATCTAAATAACAAGTGCCCACTACTTCTTGCTCTGGAGTGTGTTACCTGAAGTGGCTGCTGAGGTGAGAAGCTGTACCTGGAGAACAAAGAGCAGGCCTCCGTTTGCAGCAGCCACCCTGGCTGCAGACTTTAGGGTTCACATTGAACACCCCCTTTGGGGGTTCATTTTGGAAACCTTTTGCTTCCTTCACCCTTGCCATCTTGAGAATGGAACACATCCCTCTTTTGTGTGGGTTTCTCATAGCACTTCAGTTCAACTGCTCTAGAGTAGAAACTGGAAACCACTGAGGTAGCTTGTTTTGTAAATAAAGTTTTATCGGCACACAGCCGTCCTCGCCCCTTTGGGAATGTGTTGTCTGTGGCTACTTTGGCTGCTTTTCTGCTATAAGGGGAGGGTTGCTACTGGAGACCATCTAGCCTGCAGAGCTGGAAGTATGGCTTATCTGACCCATTTACAAGACAAACTTGCCAGCCCCTTAGCCAAGGGAATGATGGAGAATCTCAAGGTGCCCTGTCTCTCCAAAGCCACTCAGGTGGAATAATTTGTGTGCCTTGTGGTCCAGATTTTAATAAAGACATTTGCAAACATGTTTTTCAGACTTGCTGAACATCGAGCCAGCCATTTTCAGGTGATACGTTTAATAGACCCAAACCCAATTTTATGTCTCAGTGGTTAGGGGCAAGGTGGCTCCTGGACTCCCTGCTAGTCTTCTGAGCAGCAGCTTGAAGTGATAATGGGATTGGCTGTCCTCTGAAGTGCTTAGATCTGAAAAGCCAGCAAGACTCATTAGTGAAGCATTTTCTTTTCATTTCAGCCGTTTCATTATTTTCTTTTTAACCAAATTTAACTTTATGAAGTATTGACAGACTTCCTGATGTTTTCCAGGGTTGATGAAAGATGTAAGCTCTTTGTGCTTAAAGCAAAAGGCATGGGTTTTTTTAATGTAAATTTGACTTGTTTTTTTGCCACCCTTTCCTTGACTTTCATTGCTTTGCAGAGGAAAGCACTTACTAGCTTCAGGCCCCTCTCTGGCCCTTGAGCATTCCTGGAAGTAAGAGTTTGGTACTAGCAAGTGTTCATGGATGAGACATCAGGCAAAGGGTCGGTAGCAAATCAGAAATTCAAAGTCCACGTTTTTCAACAAAAAGAAATGGCAAGAATTAGTGGCGTGTGGCTCCATGGCTTGCTTTTCGTATTGACTTATGAGTCGGCACACTGCTGCCCATGTCTGGCCGACCACCTGTCTTTTCACAGCACAGGAGGGAGAGTGGTTTTTACCTTTGTAAATGGTTGGGGGGAAATGAACGGAAATTCATGGGTTTTTTTGTTCATAAATAAAGTTTCATTGGAATGTTGCCATGCCCAATCATCTTCATATCATCGGTGGCTGCTGTTGAGCAGCAAGAACGGAACTAAATCAACATAAGAAATGTCCAAACCTGTAAGAATTTTTAATGAGTTTATTTGAGCCAAACTGATGACAGTTGCCAGAAAGCAAAATCTCTGATTGAGAAAATG
>PVKM010025952.1:0-19639 GCA_004027735.1 Carollia perspicillata | reverse complement strand
CACATGTTTTGAGATACTGTATTTTCATTTGCATTCAGTTAAAAATATTTTCCAATTTCTATGGTGGTTTTTTTTTTTTGACTCACTGGTTATTTAGAAGTGTGTTGTTTGTGTGATTTTTCCAAGTAATCATTTTGTTATTGATACCTAGTTTAATTCTGTTGCGGTCGGAAAACATACCCTGTATAATTTAGGGCCGCTTAAGTGTATGGAGGCTTGACTCATAGTTCGGAATGCGGTCTGCTGCGATGGGTGTTTTGTGTGCGCCACAAAAGAGGGAGTCTCCTGCTGCTGTGCGGTGGAGTGTTTCGTGAATGTCAGTCAGGTCAAGCTGGTGGATGGTGGTGTTCAGTTTTCTGTATCCTTATTGATTTCTGTCTACTTGTTCTATCAATTACTGAGAGAGGAATGTTGAACTCTCCAACTATAATATTTCTCCTGTCACTTCTATCATTTTTTCATGTTATTTTGAAGCTCAGATATTAGGTTGAGATATACTTAGTATTGTTATAGCTTCTTGAAGAATTGACCCTTAGCATTCTGAAATGTGTCTGTCTTTGGTAATATTGCTTGTTCCGAGGTCTGTATCCACTCCAGCTTTCTTTAGATGAAAGTCTGCAAGATATGTCTTTCTCCATCCTTTTACTTTTAACCTATTTGTGTCTTTATATTTAAAGTGAGTTTTTTAATAGATAGCATATAGTTGGGTCTGACAATTTCTGTGTTGGGATGCATAAACTGTTTATGTTTTTTAAAAAAGATTTATTTATTTATTTTTAGAGAGAGGGACAGAAAGAGGGAGAGAAACATTAGTGTGCAAGAGAAATATCCATCGGTTGCTTCTCGCATGCCCCTAACCAAGGATCTGTCCTGCAATCTAGACATGTGCCCTGACCAGGAATCGAACCAGTCAGTGACCTTGCATTTTTCTGGACAATGCCCAGGCCACTGAGTCACACCAGTCAGGACTAAACCA
Source organism: Carollia perspicillata (assembly GCA_004027735.1). Classification (NCBI taxonomy): domain Eukaryota; kingdom Metazoa; phylum Chordata; class Mammalia; order Chiroptera; family Phyllostomidae; genus Carollia; species Carollia perspicillata. The sequence continues at coordinate 18,663 of PVKM010025952.1, read as the reverse complement.
TTTACATTTAATGTAATTATTAATATGGTTAACTTTGTAACTCCTATCTTGCTATTCCCTCCCCTGATTTGTCCTGTTTTTTTTTTGTTTGTTTGTTTAAATTTTATTTATTTGTTTTTAGAGAGAGGGGAAGAGAGAGAGAAAGCAAGGGGGAGAAACATCGCAAGAGATACATTGATCAGTTGCCTCTCACATGCCCCCACCTGGGGACCTGGCCCACAACCCAGGCATATGGCCTGACTGGGAATCGAACTGGTGACCCTACCATTCAGAGGGCAGCATACAGTCCACTGAGCCACACCAGCTAGGGCTGCCCCATCTGTTTTTCCTCTTTTCATGACTTCTTTTGGATTGAGTTTTTTTATGCTTTCATTTTATTTCCACTATTGCCTGGTAAGCTATCTCTCTCTTTCTCTTGTACTTTTCTTGTGGTTGCTGTAAGTTTTATAGTACATATCTTTAAATTTTCGTAAGTTTTCTTGAAGTAGGAATACCTATTTCATGTATAATGTAAGAACCTTTACAGCAGTATACTTTCGTTTTGCCCACCCATACTTTCTGCTGTTGTTGTCATACATATTACTTACATGTTTGCTGTAAATCTCACAGTATATCATATTAGTTTATTCAGGCTGTTGTAACAAATTCCAGAGACTGAGTAGTTTATAAACAACAAAAGTTTATTTCTCACAGTTCTGGAGGCTGGGGAGCCCAAGATTAAGGCACCAACAGGTTAGACGGATTAGATGTCTGGGGAGAGCCCACCAGCTATAACCCCACAGTGCTGGAGGGGAGGAGGGAGCTCTCTGGGGCCTCCTTTATAGGAGCACCAAATCCACCTTCACGAGGGCAGAGCCTGATCACCTCCCCAAGGCCCCACCTCCTAATACCATCACCTTGGGGGTTAGGATTTTAACATGAATTTTGGAGGGATACAAACATTTAGACTGTAGCACATATCGTGCAAATGCCTTTTCGACCAAACATTTAGACCATAGCACATATCTTGGTAAAAATGCCTTTTATATTTATCCAAATGTATATCATTTCTGTGCTCTCCATTTGTTTAGATACAGATTTCTATCTGGTATCATTAGCCTTCTGCCCCCAAAATTTCCTTTAATGTTTCTCATAGTACAGATCTGGTGATAAATTCCCTGAGCTTTTATTTTGCCTCCCTTGTAGAAAGGTACTTCTCTGGATAAAAGGTTCTAGGTTAATTGAATATTCTTTCAGTACTTTAATGATATCTTTCTATTGTCTTCTGTCTTGGGTAGCTTCTAATGATAAGCCTAGTGTTGTTCATTATTCCTTCGAACATAACGTCTTGTTTTCTGACTGCTTTTATTCTCGTCATTGCTTTTCCCGAGTTGATTATGATGTGCCTAGGCATAGTTTTCTTTATGTTTATTCTGTTTAGGGCTTGTTGAATTTTTTGATCTGTGGGCTAATAGTTTGCCTTAAATTGGGAAAGTTTTCAGCTGTTATTTCTTCAAATATATATATTTATTTTTTGTTCTTCCTTTGCTCTCCTTCTGGGACTGCGGTTGTGCCTGTGTTAGATGTTTGATATTGTCCCACAAGCTTTGATTACTGTGTCTTCTAATATTAATCTTTTCTGCAGTATTAATAATAATACTGTACTATGAATCCTAGCCAGTATATTTTTCATTTCAGGTGCTGTTATTCTTCAACTCTGTAAGTTCCATTGGGTCTCTTTTTGTATGCTCTGTTTCTCTCTTCATCTTGATGATATCTTCTTCCACCTTCTGGAGCATCAGAACATATTTATAACAAGTGCATTAACAATTTCGTCTTCAGTGTCCACCATCCTGCCACTTTCTAGGTCTCTTTCTCTTGGTTAGTTTTTATCTTGGCCATGAGTCATATTTTATAGCTTCTTCGCATTTGTAATAGGTTATTTTTAAAAATTGGATGCTGGATATGGTAAATTTTAATTTGTTGGTTGCTAGGTCTTCTGTATTCTTTTAAATAGTTGGATTTTTACATTTTTCTGGCACATAGTTAAGTTACATGGGATCAGTTTGGTCCTTCCAAAGGGCGGGACCCGAACGCCCTTCAGTCTGAGGGTGATTGCAGCCCACCCGTCTCATAAAGCAGGACCCTTCTGAGGATTCTGCTACCCAGGGCCCTGAGCGTGGCGAGCTCTTTCCCCTATGGCTCGTGGGCATGCAAACTGCTCCCAGCCTTATGTGGGGCTAGGAATTTCTGCTGACATTTTTATGGTGGTTCTTCCCTTGGCTCGCAGCCCTTCCTCTCACAAATGCATAGATGACCTTCCTCCATAGAGTGGGGAGACATTGTAGATCTCCAGATTTCTCTGTGCAGCTCCTACCTTTGCTAGAATTTTGACTATAGTTACCTTGGCCTCTTCATACTCTGTCTTTCCCAACTCAGCAAGACCTCGGGGCTTTGTGTGGTTCCCCTTCTGGTGCTGTGTGGCCTGAAAACCACCTCCACACAGTGAGTGGCATCACTGAGGGCTGACCTTGTACATCCTTCTTCTCAGGGGTCATGGACCTGGGCTGCCTGTTGGCCAGTGGGTGAAGGCCATCATTTAAAATATTTTGTCCAGTTTTCTGGCTCTTTAAAGTGAAAAGGAAAACCTAGTTTCTCTAACTCCATCTTGGTTAGCAGCAGGACTCAAACACCTTATTATCCCTCCAGTCTCTTTTTTCGCTAGAAAAATGACTTCTAGAGGTAATAACTTACAGTTAACATAGCAGACCTTTTAAAATCAAACTTTTAATGGAAATTAAATTTTCTGATAGTTTTTTAAAAAGATTTTATTTATTTATTTTTAGAGAGAGGGGACGAGGGAGAAAGAGAGAGAGAAACATCAATGTGTGGTTGCCTCTTATGTGCCCTACTGGGGACCTGGCCCAAAACCCAGGCATGTGCCCTGACTGGGAATCAAACCAGTGACCCTTTGGTTAGAAGGCCTGTGCTCAATCCACTGAGCCACACCAGCCAAGGCTCTGATAGTTTTAATACCCTAAATATTTTCTATTGCAAATAACGATGGCATATGTTAAATATTATACTTTAATATACCAGGGAAGAAACTATACAGTACAATACCAGAAAGTGATGAAGCGACCCCTTTAACATCTCCCCAGATCGTAGTCCTAAGGTGTGACCGTTTCTTTTTTCACCTTCGAACTTCGTAGCCAATTAAAAATGGTTCTTGGCTATCAAGTTACATTACTTTTCTCCTAATTTTACTTTGACTTGAACTTATGTGTAATGCTGTGGATATCATGAGAAGTCATCTGGTCCTGTCTTGTCATTATGCAGATGAGTAAACAGAGCCAGAGATGAGGGGACAGTAGGGCCTGAGCTTGCCCCTGAGGTATAGGCCAGTGTCCCCTTCACAGAGCCACCTCGCCTTCCCTGACTCACAGCCGTCACCATCCTATGGGATCTCGTTAGAGGAAGATAGATGGGGGGATAAAAGTTCAAGGGCTGAAATGGCCAGTTCTCTCATGAGAGTCGATTTTGTCTCAGTATGTTTATGCATGGGGGATTTCATCAAATATAAATTTTACTTATTATGTAAGCAAATATTGTTGTATGAATTCCTTTAAATAAAAAGCCATTTTTTCATGATTTTCCCTTTTTTAAGGCCTCAGAAAGAAAAAGATTGGCAAAGAGAAAGAGATAAAAGATGAAGTACAATCATGTTTTGTTGATCTGTGACTAGTTATTAAACATCAGTTAAATTTGATTTTTCTACATTCTCTGTGTCAGAGGCAAGGTACGCTGCTGAAAGTCACGGACAAATGGACGCTTGGAGTTCTGAGAAAGATAATTGCTGGGCTGAGAGGGGCACTGACAACAGCGTCTTGGCCCAGCCAGGGGCAGACACCGTGAACGCATGGTGATGCTGCTCTGGTATTCTGTTCTAATGGCGTGGTCCAGCCTCGTCGCAGAAAGGAGAGAGTAATGGGATGGATTGAGAGTGAGGAGTGTGTGAGCTCGGAGGGCAGAGGGGAGTCGAGAGGGGAGTTGAGAGCTGAGAGGACCCCTCCTGGAGTGATTGAGATGGATCTCCATGGAACCAGGAAGGAAGTGGAGTTGGGAGAAGCTGCTAGATGGAGAGAAAGGGTGGCCTTCAAGGTGAGGGAGAAGGATGGAAGGTGAGGGAGAAGGATGGCAGTGGGCAAGAGGAGAATGGGAGATTGCTCTGGGTGGGAGAGTCTGCGATTTCTCACTCCTTGAAATAAAGCTTTAAGAAGTGGTAAACAGAGGGCTTTCTGGAGGCAGAAGCCGTCCGTCCCTGGAGGAGCTCACTTTTCCAGCACTAGGTACCAGTCTATTCACTGGCTCCGCGGAGGTGTTTCTGGATGATGTAAAAGGTCACGTGTATTAGAGTTAATGTATCTTCTTAGTCTAAGTAAAACAATAGCTTAGCCATTTCCATTTAAACTAGAAATGATAATGGATGTTACTCATAGAATTGCACAAGGAAAATTTTCAGGGTTTTGTACTCATCAGTGAATACCGCCTGACTCTAACCTCAGTCTGTTGTGACCATTTTGATTCATGTCCTTTTCTAACTTGAGTCTTACTTCTTTACTATATTTGTTGGTATATTTGTTTCCTTCTTATGCAACTTCCTCCAAAACACCACGCACAGACCTCTCTTTTTTCTCATATTTTCATTGTAAATTACAAAGAAAAGAGAGGTAGGTCAAGGTGAAGACAAGAGTAGGAAGATGATGAGTCATCTAATTCCACGTCTCTTATCCTGAAAACCTTGTCAGCTTTATCTTAATATTAGTCTTTGTTTGTAACGTATGTAAATATTGAATCACTGTGTTGTACGCCTGAAACTAATAGAATATTGTATGTCAGTTATACCTCAGTTAAAATAGTTGCTCTTTGGTTATCACAGAGACAGATTTACTCAGCAGATACTTATAAAGCTAAGGGGACTGTATGTCCGTTTATAGTTACATCTCCCTTCCTGCCCTGACCAGGGTGACTATTGGTTTGGCATTGTGCCGTAAAGGGGGGAAGGTTGCTGGTTTGATTCCTGGTCAGGGCACGTGCCTGGTTTGCGGGTTCGGACCCCAGTTAGGGCACATTTGAGAGGCCACCAATCAGTGTTTCTCGAGCCCTCTCTCCCTCCCTTCCCTTCACTCTAAAAAGAAATAAATAAAATTGTTAAAAAAATAAATAAATCTCTCTTCCTCAATTACTTCTCAGGGAAGTGACATAGCACACAATGAAGAGCTCAGGTTTGGAATCAGACTTCCCCGTTCAAGTCCCAGCTCTCCAACTTCATGACTATCGTTTTTAACTCCCTTTGCCACAGTTTTCTTATTTATAAATTGGGGATAATAATACCTGTCTTAGAAGGGTTGTTGTATTAAATGAATTTAATACACTGACTTAATAAGGCTCTTAGAACAATTGCTGGCTCAAATTCATTCTCAATGCTCAATAAAAGTAAACCATAGAATTAGAAATAGTGTTGAATTATGATTCACTGACATTACTTAGGTGTCCGTGAACCTCCTTATTTTCCAAGATTAATACTTAGTAGTAGAATCTGTACCAAATAAAATGATGAGGAGAAACTGTGTCCATTGGCAGATTGTTTTTCTTTTATTAAAGAAATATCAATAATTAAGCTTAGTAACCTTGCAAACATTGTGATCTTTAAAATAATGCTGGGTAAATTCAAAGAGAGTAATTATTTAGATTCATTTTTCCCAGTGGGAGAGCACTCTTGGGTTTTATGACTTTTAAAAATGTGTATTAAAAAGAAAAAATCTCCCATTCAAAAAACAGATTTGCTATATTTTCAGTTTTATAAACTGTCACATTATTTAAGATTCAAGTTAGAGCTCTCTTTTTACCTTGTTTTTGTTTACTTAGGTAGCTGTGTTAGGTATGACTGCATTTTCTCTTTATTTTTTGTAATCTTTAAGGTCTCAAATGGAATTCTCTGACATATGTTGTGGGTCTTCATTTTAGTCCTTTTGATGGTGACCATTTATGTTTGTGAATAATAATCACTTATATGTATTTTGAGTCCAACTAGTTCTTTAAAATCTTAGGAATTTCCTTTACTGTTGAAGATGTTTTCCTTTATAATTTTAATAATTAAAGGTTTGCCTTTTAACATACAAGTTTTAAGTCACAGGTGGCAAACAGAAGGCCCTCTGGCCGAATCCGGCCTTCCACCTTGTTTCTACCCCGTGGCAGCGCCAAGCTCCTTGCCCCTAGTTAAGCAGTAGTTACATTTATACAGTCCTAAAATTAAAATTACACTGGGTTCTTCGAAGGCACCCACAAGGCTCATGTGGCCCTTGATGAAAATGAGTTTGACACCCCTGTTCTGAGCTATGAAAACTTTGTGAAAATTGGAAATAGGTCATCTGAAATGGTCGGGAGGCTCTGAAGAGCAGCATATCACGATACATAGATAGTTGAAGATCCATTTTTATAATACCATATTTGCATAGATACAATTATATATTTGTTTCCATTATTGTTTTTAAGTTACTTGTGCCACTTAAGGGAAAAATACTTAATTTTCACATATTATACGAAGACTTGTACTGGAACAGTCTTAGATAAAGGTAGTAACCTTTTTTCATATTAGAACTCCAAATCAGACCTTAGTAAAAAGCCATTATTCTGTACATTAGTTGTTACTAGTCTTTAGCTGGAGGAGTGCATTTATTCCATATGCAAAACATAACTTAGAATAGTCAGAGTAGGATTCTTTGATTTTTATAGCTGTGTCACTGACAGGCCTGACCTCCTCTGTAACTACTCTTTTTTAATCTTTGATTAAAGAAGACAAGGCAGAATCCAGTTTTATATTGAGGGGGGTTGGTATATCTTTGGTGTATGGAACCTGTTCAGTTTTTTCTTATTTGAAAAGTACAAAATTTAAAGATTTTCTTAGAAAATTAAAATTTATGAAATACATACCAGCGCGTGTGGGGTCAAGAGGTGGGCAGGGAGGAAAGTTCCATTTCGTCTTTACCCTTGATGGGCCTCCTCAAGGTTCTTTCTGCTCAGATGCTGACCAGGGCACGCAGGAGTCTGCCCTTGCTCCATGGTGGAGGCCCCCAGGTCAGTGTTCGTAGTGCACCATTTTAATTTCTTGTGAGGACTCTTTGAATTAGTTAAGGTGCTTATCATTTTTTTAAAAAATGCCCTGCTTCATAGCATCCTGGGAGGTTCATTTCCCTTATGATTAAGAACCCCTCAGCAGCAAGTGCCTTTGGGGTCATTGCTGTCAGGAACCCCCTGGGCGTGTCTCCATTTCGATGTTCAGCAGATAATTGGTTGTGGGATCTCTTGAGTGTGTTGTTCCCAGGAATTCTGTTTCCAGTGGTGGTCATTTGTACATAGCCTCAAATTGACCAATAGGAAGTGGTGGTTATCAGCGAGATGCCACCATTCAGGTCTTGAATGTGTCCACGATATCTTTCTCTCATTTGCTAGGCAGAAGGTGGTGTCAGTGGTTGCGAGCTGCCGCTGGCACCCCTGCAGAGCAGGGGTGAGTGAGTGCTGTTCAGCCTCCGGTCCCGTGAGTCCGACGCCTTGCCTCCCTGTTTGGGCACCGCTGCCAGCCAAACACATGCCTAAAAATCCTTCATAATCACCAGTTTGTCAGATGATTATTTGTTGCAAAGAGTCTTGTCTGGGTCTTTCGTATCTTTTTTTTCCTTTTTGTCACCTCAGTGTGTGTCCACTGTGATGGGGACGTAGGCATTGATAATGTTGGAAGAAGGCACAGTACACATCATGGCAAGACCAGTGATTTAGGATTAGCGAATGACTACAAACTTTTCCAGGGGAAAGCTTTTCCCAAGTGCCGGTGTTGTCAGCCCTGTGCTGCATCGGCTGTTCAGCAAGTGACCTTGGGGCCAGTGCTGTGGTGCCATGTGAGTTTCCAGCAGCTCACTCATTCTCCTTGTGGATTGCTTGACAGTGTAGTGTGCTGTTGCCATCTGCCCGCACCTGTGTTAGAGGGTAAGAGGAAGCTTTCCGTGTTGTTGTGCGGTGCATCACAGTAGAAGCCATTGAAATGCAACACACCCATGAGGCTTGCTTGCCAGAAGGTGAGCAATCTCTAGAACACCTTTTCTCTTGTCCTCGTCTTCCTCGGGACTCCGACGGCCCAAGCAGGATGCTGTGCATGGCCAAGGGTCAGGCAGAGAATGCAGTGGAAAGGAGGCCCCACTGGTTTGCATTGAACTGTGGAATTGGGACGACCCTGCCTTCGCCAGACTCAAGTGGCGTGGCCTGTGACAGAGAAGGGTGGCGTGCAGTCACCTGACCTGGCTGGGTCGTGAGCGGTTGTTTTGTTTTATGACTGGGAACAAAGACTGATCACACCTGTTTGTGTATCTTCATCTCCCTTGCTTGCTGTTGTTGAGTTGAGGCCCTTACATTTGCTATTGTTTAAGTCCTTCACTTTTAAATTCAGTGTCAAGGCCAGAAATTCTCCGGATACTAAAGAGCCCTTCACTGAGGTAATAATGTCTTCTATCGGGGGATAGGTATGGCTGCATAGGTTGCTGATGGTGGTCACAACACCAGACTCCACCACAATGGAAGGGCCAGGAACCTCCTCCCTCTGTAGGAAAGTACTTTTGCAAATTTCCACTGGAGTCAGGACGCCATGTGGAGGCTAGCTTTGGGTGTATGTGAGGTCACCACCTGCAGCACCAGGTCCTCTGTGCCCTTCCGTAGAAACTCCCCGCTTGCAGTTCTGGAACAGAGATTTGTGAGAAAGTAAAGAGTGAGCAATTAGGATCCAATTGCAAATATGAGTGGAATAAATTTAATCTGCTCATACCAGGTTTATGCACTCCCTTTTTTGGTTTCTTTGTGAAATGTCTTTCACTTGGTTACTAGTTAGGGGTATTTTGCTAGGAGGTTTCACATCCCTGAAAATCCAAGGTAAGGGGGACTGTAATAGACAGTTTTCTCCCGGAGTAGGTGGGTGAAAGGGAGATAAATACACCCACTTACTTGGAGAGAACCGCCAGAGCCCCAGCATTTATAGCGAGCTGAATTTAATTCCAACATTTTTGGGTACAAGAAAAACATTTGCCAACAAAATAAAATTGTTGGAAAAATGACATTTATTTAAGGAAGCCTCATTCCTAAGCATGGAAATCAAAAGGGTCATTTAATTAAATTATGGGCTTTGGGGTGAGCAATTGTGATTTTGATAATATCATAAATGCCAGACAGCAAGGGTTTGAATTACAGATTTTTATTTATCCCATAAAAAACCGTAGATACTGCTGCTGCATAACTACCTGATTTTGCATTAGGGTGGTCATCCGGTTGACGTGGATCTTTCTCTGTGTGTTTATCTAGTACCAGAGTGACGGAGCCTTCCGTTGTGTTTGACTACCTCCCCGCCCACACCGTAGTCACGATCCAGGGGTTTATGGTGTTTGATAAATGATCAATGAGCTGTTCACTAATGTCTTGTTGATGTGAAATAGAAATTTGGATTATTGAAATTTATTATTTGGGGGCATCTGGCTCATCCTTGTTTTTGTTTGTTGAACAGGAAAAGGACCAGCGCAGCCTAGACATAAACACTGCCAAGTGCATGTTGGGACTGTTATTAGGAAAAATCTGGCCCCTTTTTCCAGTTTTTCACCAATTCTTAGAGGTACCAAATTGTTATTTTATCAAATGTGTTTTTGCTTGCTTAGAACTACCAAGTATACTTTATTTAACCATTTTCTGTTTGTCACACTTTTCTGTCTGTAGAAACCACGGTGACATAATTGCTGTCGGTGGGCAGCTCCCTATTTTCTCTGCGGGTGCCTGTGTGTGCATCTAACACCATGTCCCCTCACTCCCAGTGCAAGCACAGCGGAGACAGCTGCAGTGCTGTCCCTCCCTCTCCTTCAGTGAAGCACGATTTGCTTTCCTTCGTGGTTCTAAGTGAATTTCCACTTTTCATTAAGCAAATATTCCAAAATAGCCCTTGGCCTTCTTATTAAAAGAAGTGTGTAATGTAGTTGCCTTTACTCTTATCTCCAAGTTGCTTGGCGACCTTGAATCAGTCTAAGCGTTAGGCAAACTGACACAAGTCTCCTTCAGCTTAAATTTTCTTCACATGTGTAGCAGAGATAATCCAGCACTTCACCTTGTCGTTGTTGGTTTAAGTACTACTAATAAAAGACGCTGAGCTGCCCAGAATGAGGAGCTGGTTCTGATGCCATGTAATACGGTAGGCGTCGGAAGGACCTACGGTGTAAGTCGGAGTCGCTAGGGTTGCCACCTACAGGTATCATCTTCTTGCTCTCCAGCCCCAAACCCCCTTCTGTTTTTCTTTTTGTTTTGCCCCAAACCCCTTAAAAATATCCTTTGCTTGAAAGGATGAGGGCATTGTGTCTTTGAAGAAATCCTGAGCCTTATCCAGACTCCAGCTTCATTCTTGAAACAATCTTTCTTACAATTTAGGTGATTGTATGGAAGAACTTCCAACTGATACGATTCTTTAAGGACTGTTATTAAAAATTGTTTGTAACATTACTAAGTGGAACATCTCAAGGAAGTTATAAAAACAGTTTTAACATAACAGTATTTGTTTACATGACAGCTCACATCTATAAATGATCTGTTCCGATTTCTCTGACCACTCCCTGAAATGTTAACTTTATTTGGAGAACGTGTAGAGACAGGTTCCTGTTCTCAGACCTTGAGCGGAACTGGAGCCCGAGTGAAGGGCCGGAAGCGGCCAGCGCGATGTGGTGTGGTTCCAGGAGCCCCGCCAGCTGCTTCACTGACCGGCTTTTGCTGTTAGTTGCTTAGAAAGTTAAACCTGCTGCTTTGTTCTCTTTCTTACTAGTTTTCATTTCCTTTTAGAAGGAGACAGTAATTCTTCCATTTTTAGCTTTTCTTGTGTTCGTATCCTCAGAACCACAGGGTCAACTCTCTTGTTTTGTGTGTGCTTGTGTTGCTCTCCAGTGTGTCTGATATCAGTGGTTGGGACTTAACATGGTTGGAGCTGGCTTGTACTTTCAAATCTTTATACAAGAATACCGTATTTTAAAGTACACATGTGGCATATTTCTCATCTAGGAGGAATATAAAACTACTCCATGGCTCTTCTGATTACTCATATGAGCAGATCCCAGTTCCGACTTTATTACAACAGCCATTTCTTCAGTGTCTGGAGCACTGAGTCTGAGACCCACGTGCCTGCAGCGCGTAGTCAGTCCTCCTTGAGTCCCCGCTGCTGCAGGCACCCTCAGCCCGTAGCGTGGCAGAGAGCGCCCTGCTCCTGTCCGGGCTTGTCCTTGGGAGCTGCTCTTCACTTAGCGCTTTCTGTGTGCCAAGCAGGGATGGAGAACTTTACATAAATTGCACGAATTGTCTCTTAATCCTTGCAGCATCTTTATGAAGTAGGTGGAGTAGGTAGTATCCCCACCTTATGTAAGTGGGCTCTTGTAGTCTAGAAATGTCACCTCTAGGCATATAAAATTGTGTTTCTTTTATGTGCTTAGCATTTTGTGTTGGGCCCCTGTAATATATTTGTGGTGAAAATCATCATCTTAAGTGCTACTCCTGCTCTCTCGCTGTCATTCCAGACTGGTGCCTAACACACCAAATGGAAAGAGTTAACCTTTGTGAACTGTGTTGCTTCACACAGCAGTTGAAACCGTGCCATTTGTTAATTGTGTCAGTAATTCATACTACTTTTCCCTCCCTCAGCAATCAAAATATAAAGTTATTAACAAAGACCAGTGGTGCAATGTGCTAGAGTTTAGCAGAACAATTAACCTTGACCTCAGCAACTACGACGAAGACGGCGCATGTAAGTACCGGCGCTGGTGTCCCCTCACCCTTCCCCACTGCTCCGCATTTGCCCGTCCTTCTCATTGCGAGAAGCCTCAGAGCCGTGTTGTTCTCTCTCTCTCTCTCTCTTCAGGGCCGGTGTTGTTGGACGAGTTTGTGGAGTGGTATAAAGACAAACAGATGTCCTAGGACTTTATGCATAGCAGCGCGAGAGTCACTGTTACCACAGTTATGTCAACCATTAGCCATAAATTGCTGTTTGTATCAAAGCGCATGCTGCTTTTCTTGCACTGTCTCCCTTTTGCAGGGACGTTTTTTGGTGTTTGCTATTGAATGGGCCAGCTCTGCCTGCTGTGTAGCATTGTTCTCTTGGAAGGCTGCTTTGCAGTTTGTATTTACACTACAGATTGGTGAATTTGCCAACGTCCTCACTGTGATTATGTGTATATTGCTGTTTAAATTTTGTATATGTGTATAAAAAGAAAAAGCTTCACCTAGAGATTATTTCTGCAAAAATGCATTGTAAAAATAATTTTTGTGGCATATTTCTAGTCCCTTTTTTCAGATGAACCAATGATACTTTATTTGGTCTCAAATGTAGCATTTCAGAAAACTAAGACAGAACAACTGTTAACCATAAGTAAGTGTTGCCAGGATTCACCTTATTGTTCAAGAGGCCAACTTTTGGAAGAGGGTGGGAGTTATAACTTTGCAGAGGCATATGCCAAATGTGATTTGGTTTCCTGAATGTGAGCATTTTAAATGATGAGACTGATCTTTATTTGAACATGTAGACATGCACTATGTCACCAGTCATTTCCATCGTGCAAGGTATAGGTTTTTATTTTTTAATGTTAAAAAGCTGTAGTAATTTGAATATAGGTACAAATGAACAAACTAAATTTGCACCATTTTTTAAAAAATGGAATGGTTATAAACTCATAAACTTTCTTCAGTGGTTTTTCTTTCTCTTTTGCATTCTTCTTGTCAGTGTTTGGTCTGCTGATGCTTTCTATGCCATTCTGAGTAAAATTTGTTTCGCCTTCTCCATGGAAACCCAGTGGTTTGCTGGCATTTTATAATTGCAGAGCAATTTTAGTCGTGGCTTGAAGTTTTAGTTAAACTTTCATGGTATGTAATTTTTTAGTTTTTTGGAAAAAGAACTAAAGTGAGAGGTGTTTTGTTTTGTTTTGTTTTCCTTTTTGTTTCTTCCACGCTAGGCTTTTCCCTGGCAGAATGTCCACTGCAGGCAGTGGACATGAAACCACCAGCATTGTGCTAACCCTGTCACACAGTAGGACCTTTCCTGGAGAGCACTCGATGTTACCTGAGTAATTTGTACACAGAGGTGATAGCCTTTATTTATGTGGATGAGGAAACAGGACGAATTTTTAGGTTTGTATTTTATGTCTTTTTTTTCCCTCCCCTTGCCTTACTATTTTTAGGAAGTGTATAGATGACATTTTTCCCCCTCAACTATCTGGTGCTATTGAGTGACTAATTTAGCCCCTAAAGTTTTGTGAAAACACAAGTCTGATGATTTCAACCCAGTAAAAAGCTCATGGGGCGTTTGAATAAGTGAGTGCTACTGCTGTGAGCAAGATCATGATTGAACATGGAATGGCTGGAAGAGGTTCGGATCATTTCAAAATCTGGCTGGAAAATCTAGAGTAAATGTGAACCTTTAACTGCCATTAAAGGAGCAAAGCACACAGCTATTCTTGACCACTATTTCACAGTTTCTTTGCAAGCAGTGTTCAGATTTTCATTTTTTTTTCTGTAACCAAACCACCAAAACCAGAAATTTTGTATGTATATACAGTGTGTGTGCACATACTAAATCATGGTCTGGTAGAATTGCTTCCTTTTTCTACCAAGTAGAAAGGTTTGGTTTGCTGTGAAATAAACCAGAAGTTTGAAAAACTCTGTAGTGATTAAGCATACTCAATCATTCCTGGTTTAGGGATTGTAGACTCACTTTTACCTTGTAGTTCATCCCAGTTTGCACACATGAATACATGAAAATAACAGGAGGGTTCGTGGCAAGCGTAGCCCTGGAGACCAGCGTGCTGGAAGGGGCTCCATTCCGACGGCGCCGTTCCAGGGGCCCTGGCCACAGGGTCAGGTCTGTGGAGACTTGATTCAGAGACATCCCTGGAAGTTTTAAAGAAAATCATAATGCTAAGTCAACAGTTCTGAAATGTGGTCAACTATGAATCAGAAATGAATATATAAATATAAATCATAGATTAAATTATTTTAAGTTATTGTTAGCGACTAGAGACTTCTAAATGCTAAGCACAGTTAATCCTAAAATAAAGGACTGTTACAGGGAGATGTTACATTTCGTCCACCACGACCATTTGATGATGGGGGGACAACCCAGGTTAGCTATTTCATGAGGTGTTATATGAAAGTATTCTGAAGAGATTATCTTGCATATGGAGGAAACTCTAAATAATCTTTAAACTCCCTTGAAAAATAAACCTCTGATGGCAGAGCGTCTGCCCTTGGTGTTCTTGGTTTTATGCAGTTATTTTTAAGGGGTGGGGAAGGGATCAGATAATAAGATACCTTTTCTTTAACATGTCCCTCAGTTACATAAAACCGAGCAGTCATCAAGCACTTATTACTGGCTACTGTTAAGTAAGTCAGGGTGCCTTCTTCTGGTTTTCTCTGTGACCCGAGCCCACGCCCTTCCTCCCTGTCCACTGTGCTCTGAACTCCTCATGGCAATACTCCGTCGTGACGGGATACGACGTGGAGGTGTTTGCTGCTGCGGTAGGTCAGAAACGTCATTGTTTCATTCGCCATAAACATCCACTGTATGTCACATGCAGCTTTTTTGAAGCATGAACTCTGAATTAAGTTTCTTACAAATCTGACGAGACAGACCTCCTGGTTTAACAGCAGATTTCTGTTGCCTCTCAGTCTCCATTTTAACAGTGCTTTTGAAGTTTATACAGAAAGCTTTAAAAGTTTGTTTGTGCCCTTGGTTTTTATTCTTACAACTGCTAAAATACCTCTGTAAGCCTTATCTTTTATTCTTTAATATGTTACATTGTATAATAAATGTATAGAATTCATCGACCAACTAAAATGTTGGATGTCTGTAAATGAGACCAAAACGTGGGTTGCTTTTTTCATACAATGATTTCCTTCGGGGGGTTACTGTCCAGCGCACAGCAGCTAACCTGTAACTGTGAACGCTTCGTGTCGTCAGTGTTTGCATCACACCCGCGCGCGCGTGCCAGTCCTGTGACTCCCAGCCTCATCGGGCCCTGTCATGCCACCTGACTCGAGTACAGCAAGCTGGTTTAGGTCTTAACGGAATTGATGTGAGATGATAGCCCATAAATAAAAGTATTTGTGTTTGGTTTCAGAGCTGCTTTGTGAATTCTTCTTCTCTGGCTTTTTTCCCCAGAACCACTCAAGGTAGTTTTAAAGTATTTTGTTTGTTATTCTTTTTCTTTTCCCAACTTTTCATATTGAAAAATTTCAAAGCACAAGAAAAAAAAGCAAGAATAATATAATGAACATCCATATCCCTATCGCCTAGATTATCCAGTTTTTCATTTTGCCACATTTCTACTCCACTCTGAGTGTGGGTGTATTTCTCTCTATAAATAGATATATTTTATTTCTGAGCCCCTGAGAGTAAATTACATTATGATACTTTACACCTGATATTTCCAAACAAAGGCATTCTTAAAACCACAGAACATTCAAGTGATCACATTCAAGACATTTAACACTGGCCCAGCACTGTTACCCAGTACACAGCCTGGATTAGAACCTCCCTGCTTGTGCCCATGTGATAGCTACTATTTTATTTTTAATCCAGACATAAGCATTGCATTCGGTTGTCATATCTCTGTAGTCTGGAATGCAGTGCAGCGCAAACACTCCTCGAACAAACAGTGATTTAAGAAAATATACCACCATTTGTTGTGTATTTCTAAACCTGAGCCGACAGCGCCAGGAGCCAGGCGGAAGTGACCGTATGCACTACCTCCCAGGCTCCCGCCCAGTTAGTCTGTAAATGTGTGTCAGCCCCGCTGACCACTCTTCGAAGGTGCCCTGCACTCTCAGCTCCCGGGCAGCAGGACCTCTGGCACTGGGTGGATGCCCAGAGAGGTGCGCGCGTGTGGAGGAAGGGAGCGAGCAAGCAACGGAGGCCGTGCTTGACAAGGAATAGCCAGGAACTGAAAAGTCACCTCACATGCAGCCAGGAAGGACAGATACAGACTTTCAGAGTTTTAGAAGCTTGAAAGCAACAGAGGTAAAAAAAAACACAACAATATTTCTAACAAACAGAATCCAGAATCCAGGGTGCACTGTTTTACATTGTTGATGTAGATGGTTCTTTCAGTTATAATTTGGGCCAAAAGTTGAGGATCACACTAGGAAAATATTCTTGCTGACACCCACAAAGAGAGGAGATGGATGGTGGGTAGAGATAAAGGAGAAAGCTTAATCCTAAGTTGATAGAAAGGAGTGGGTGGTGAATGGGTAGGATTCTTAACCTCGGCTGCAGTGACGGTAGAGAGTCAGGAGGCGCTATTGTTACTGTGCATTCCTATTATTCAGCAATAGAACATAGGAACGTGAAATGTATTCTTTGGGCAGAAGTTTACATAAAAATTAGCACGGACGGAGATAAAGGTCTCCAGCAGTGTCATCAGAACTGGGGGGACAGACGGGAGAGGGTAAGTCACAGATGTCCACTCAAGACAAAACCCCGCTTTGGCGCTTTTTCCAGAGGGTTGCTCGGAAGGAAGGGCATTTTTATAGACAGGTTTTGGAAATGGGATGAAGAGGAAAGTGCACTGAAACGTGGAAAACCCTACCCACAGAAGAGGAAGATCATTGGCTCAATCCCAGGCTACAGCAATGCAGGTAGTCACCTACGTTTTTCTGGAACGCAGCTCTCTCACTTTGTTTGAACCTGCAGGAAGGCAGAACGTGTTTTCCGGGGTGCCGTGTCGTGTCGCACCGTATGTAGCTGACTCGTCCGAGTGTTGCCCCCAAATCCTGAGGTGAAGGAGAACTCTCAGGAAGAAGATTCGAGTAAAGCTTTTATGGTTGATTCTCTTAGAAAGCATTGCCTTTGGAACTTCGGTAAGCTAGAAAGAAACAAAATAACCCCGTCAGATGAAGAAATAATACTTCAAGTTCTCGGGTCCTACTTCACCAAGCCTGTAGGGCAGAACGTAGTCCAAAATAGGGCACAGTGACCGCTCGTACCACATTCAGCAGAGAATAGTTTTGGCTGTTGTTCCCTACTGACCTCATTCCTGGCATTTACCTTCAATTGCCTCAACAAAAAATAAAATCACCCCATGTATGTAGAAGCACTTGCTTAGAAATTATGGTAAGTAAGGAGGCTATGCCGAGAATAATAATTGGAAACTGAAAAACAAAAATTGACTGTAGTCATTAGATGGAAATTTTTAAAAACATCATTTAAAATGTAAATCCCTTCTGACAGAATGTATTCAGCCCTTTGAAAGAGATTTCTTTGCAATCACTGAAGAATGTGGACTGTGATGAGTCCTGGCCTGAGAAAGGAAGCTGAAAGGAGCTTGTTTCTCCCTCTGGCACTTTCCAGCGGGGGCATCTCGGAATTGCCTGGCTCTGAATGGCTGAAGTTCAGGCCGGTGTTCTCTAGAAGTCTTTCCATACATGTGTGATGATAAAGAGAGCTGCAGCTGACTTCAGTACCAATGAACAAGTCCCTGAAATGTTTTGGGCCTGCTTCCAGTAGTACAGATATTGAAAGCCAGTGTATGTCCTCTCTACTTGGTTATTATTTATTTTGGCTTCATGACCTGTGAGGGCTGCTAAATAGTCCATCTTGAGAGTAGGACTTAACAAGGGCTATAGTCCTATCACCAATACACCCCACAATCACTGAATAAAAGATGAGGTGTCTCCCAGCAACCCATTCTACATGTCTTAGTGCTCCTAAACCCTTCAAGCCCTGGTTCTGCCTGCAGCAAGGTTGGTTTTCAGAGTTTCAGTGTAAACATCGTGTCAACAAATTTTAATTGTACGTTAGGCAGCATTCCTATGTGAAATTGGAAGCATAGGCATTGAAGTTTATAAACATGCAGAGCTGGAAGTACATTGAAGAATTCAGACCTCTGAATGGGAGGTCTTGTGCCTGTTAGGTGTAAGTGGCATCGGACACTCATAAATGGTAGACCAGAAAGATGGCAACTCAGTTGGAGCTGAGAGTTCCTTTTGGAGAGAAGGGCCTAGGGATGGATGGGGACTCAGCGTCAGACTCCTAGAGAGTGCACACAGAGATGGCAATAGAGGCGGCGGAGAGGTTAAGCTTTTAAGGACAAAAGTTTGTGGTTGTCACCAAGAGATGGCAATGCAATTGATGAAAAGATGCCAACAGAAAAAAAAAGGGCTTCCTAGTCTTGGGGAGGCTGCTGACCAAGGAGAAGAATCTTCTGATCTTGGCAGAGCTTGGCTGCGACAGCGAGTAACTACTCGTTTCTGTAAGCAGTAGGAGCCCGCTCTCTTCGAAGCCCTGTTCCGCTCACCACCCTGTCTGGTTCAGACCCCAGATCCTTAGGGGCAGGGTGGTAATAGATTGCATGTTATACTGTCCTGTCAGACTTTTCCCAGTTGGGCCGCATTCAGTATTGCGGGAATGGGGTGGGGGTGGGGTAAAAGCTGCTTGGTTTTTGTCGTGATTTGAAGACATGAAATTACACAAATTTATTACTTGTTTCTCTGATGAAAAGCTGGCCAACATGGAAACCAGCGACACGGATTTTGACAGCCACCCCCCCGCCCCCGAAGCTGTAGAGCACATTATGCATT
>PVKM010025951.1:0-19641 GCA_004027735.1 Carollia perspicillata | reverse complement strand
GTCCCTTTAACATTTCATATAGTAAGGGCTTGGTGATGATGAACTCCTTGAACTTGATCTTATCTGAGAAGCACTTTATCTGCCCATCCATTCTGAATGAAAGTTTTGCTGGATAGAGCAGTCTTGGATGTAGGTCCTTGTGTTTCATGACTTGGAATACTTCTTTCTAGCCCCTTCTTGCCTGTAAGGTCTCTTTTGAAAAATCAGCTGACAGTCTGATGGGAACTCCTTTGTAGGTAACCGTCCCCTTATTTCTTGCTGCTTCTACAATTCGCTCCTTCATCTTAATCTTGGCTAATGTAACTATGATGTGCCTTGGTGCATTCCTCCTTGGATCCACCTTCTTTGGGACTCTCTGAGCTTCCTGGACTTCCTGGAAGTCTATTTCCTTAGCCAGATTGGGGAAGTTCTCCTTTATTATTTGTTCAAATAAGTTTTCCACTTGTTGCTCTTCCTCTTCCCCTTCTGGTACCCCTATAATTCGGATGTTGGAACGTTTAAAGATGTCCTGGAGGTTCCTAAGCCACTCCTCATTTTTTAAATTCTTGTTTCTTCATTCTTTTCCGTTTGGTTGTTTCTTTCTTCCTTCTGGTCCACTCCATTGATTTGAGTCCCAGTTTTCTTCCCATCACTACTGGTTCCCTGTGCATTTTCCATCATTTCACTTATGAACGCCTTCATTTGTTCATCTAATTTGTGACCAAAATCAACTAATTCTGTGAGTATCCCGATCACCAGTGCTTTGAATTGTGCATGTGAGAGGTTGGCTGTCTCTTGGTCACTTAAAAGTATTGGCTCTGGGGCTCTGAGCTTTTCTTCTGTTGGAGTCATTTTTGGTCAGGTGGCGCCTGTTATGTAGTGAGGGGTGCAGCCTTAGGTGTTCACCAGGGTGGGTCAACCTAGTCGCAGGGTTGTGACGCTGTCTGTGGGGGCGGGGTCAGAGAGGGAACAATGGCGCCTGCTCCACGCGCTCAGGTTTGTGTCTCCTCTGCTGCTCCCCACAAGCAAATTGGGCCCCCCTGGCGCTGGTTCCCAGGTGGGTGGGCCTATGCACACTCTGGGACCTGTTGGGTCTCTCCAACGACCTCTCCTGTGAGGCTGGGAGCCTCTCCTGGCACCTTTTCAATCGGTGTTTTTAGGCTTTATTTCCCATCACTGCGGCCCTGGGCTGTGCGGTCCATCTCACTGCCCGCCCTTGCCTAGTTTATCTGCGCGCGAAATGTGTGTCGGTGGTCGGCCACCCGCCCTGCTTGCTGTGCTCGTCTTCTCCCCACGCGTCTGGGGTCTGCAAGCTCCTTGGCACCTACACTCCCCGGAGCTCCCAGGTCTGGCAGCCACTGCCTTTTCCTGTCGCGTTCCCTCTCCACCAGCTGCCGGCTCTGCCCCTCTTACCAATCTGGTTGAATGGTTGTCGGACTTCCGTAGGTCAATTTTCTGTGTTCTGGTTGTGTTACTGTTTGTAAATCTTTGTTGTCCTTAATCTTGGTTGCGAGAGGAGGTACAGTGTTCCCACCTACGCCTCCATCTTGGCCGGATTTTATGCATATATTTTTCCTTCTCTTAAAGCGGACCCTTTAGCATCTATCCATTCAGCTCTTCTATGTCTTTTGACTGGAGCATTTAATCCCTTTACATTTAAGGTTATTATGGATAGGTACTTATTCATTGTCATTTTACTCCCTTTGTACCTGTGTTTTTCTCTCTCTTGCTTTTTTCCCCTTTTATATTTCCTATAAATATATTTTGGGGGTCATACCATACATAGCAAACTTGCCTTTTTCTTCATTCATTTATCAAATACTTGAGTGCCTAATACAGGAGTGGGCAAAAGTAGGTTGACAGTTGTTCATATGGAAAGACACAGGCTGCGATTAATTATAATAGCTTTATTAATTCAAAAGAATGTCACAAGAGCACAGTGCACTCAAGTATAATCTCGTTGTGCTCAAATTGCTGGCCTTCATTATTCACACACTCATGAGTCTACTCGCTATACTCGGGCACTTTAGCCGAGTTCCCTATAAGCCTCCTCTTGCCCACCCCTGTATATTCTACACACTGAGGAATCCAGCAGAAAACCAGAAAGACAGGCCCTTGCTTTCCTGATGCTTACCTTCAAATGGGGTGAGCTACACCCTAAAATTAGGAAATACCAAATATGAACTCTGCTGAAAATAAAATGACGTGGGCAATTCCAGATGGGGTGCTGAAGGTAGGAGTCACTAAGTCGACTTGTTATTCCCATGCACAGACTGCACAGGAACAGTGAGTGTTCTGCCACTGAGGCTGAAGTGGAGAAAATCCGGTGGTATGGAGGGTAGGGATCAAGCATAATGGGCCTTGTGGACACAAGGAATTGGATTGGAGCCTACTAGAAGGAGTTCCGATCTGGCTTTAAACATCAGTAAGGATACTCTGTAGAGAGCAGATCATAAGAATGGAAGAGGTGAAGAGGAGACATCAGGAAGCTATTACATAAGTCTGCAAGGGAGAAGAGGAAGGCTCAGATCAGGAATGCAAAGAAGTGGGTATTTTGGGGGTATATACAAAGAGACAATAGGATTAGGTAACTGAATAGCAGTGCCAGGTGGGGGAAAGAGGAATCAAGGCTTACACTTAGGTTTTAAGCTTGAGCAGCTGAGTGGATGGGAGTAATAGGTTTGATAGGAAAGAAATCCGGACTTCTATTTTGAGATGCCTGTCAAACATCCAGGTGGGGGTATCTAGTAGGCTGTGGCGTGAACGTAGAGCTCAGTGGTCAGGTAGCAATGGAGATAAAATTCTGGCGTCAGTGGTCTCATCCCACATGAGATCCATGAGGGCAAAAATCTTTTTAAAAAGCACATTTTAAAACATTTAAATTGAAGTATGAGATACATAAAAGCCCCCTGTGGTCTGGGTGCATACAGCTAAATGAATTTCCAAACTGCAAACCCTGTTACCAATACCAAGATTAAGAAATGGAACATGACCTCCACCCCAGAAGCTAACCCCTGCTCCCCACCCCCAGTCACAACATCTCACTTCCACTCAAAAAGACAATGACAAGCCTGACTTTATTTTTAAAAATTTTTTAAAGATTTTACTTATTTATTTTTAGACAGAGGGCAGGGGAGGGAGAAAGAAACATCCACTGATTGCCTGCCACATGCCCTCAACTGGGGACCTGGCCCGCAACCCAGGCACGTGCCCTGCAACTGGGACTGGAACTGGCACCTCTCGGTTTGTGGTACAATACCCAACCCAATGAATCACACCAGTCAGGGCTCAACAGATTCGTTTTTCCAAGTTTTGTCTATTATATAATGGAACCATACAGTCCTTACTACTTTACATATGATTTCTTTCACACATTATGTTAGCGATATTCATCTGCATTGTTTATTCATATTTACTGTGAATATATACATTTATCCATTCTACTACTGAGGGGAATATGGGTACTTTCCACTATTTGTCTATTACGGTGATGTTATGAATATACAAAATATAGTCTCTGTCTTTTGACAGAAATAGAATTTCTTAGTCATAAGATACACATTCTACTCAACAGCAATGTTCCAAAGTAATTAACCCAATAGACACTTCTAGTATACAAGTGCCAGTTGCTTCACATCCTGGGAGCACAATGATTTTGCTTTGTTCCAGTGCCTAGAACAGTGCCTAGAATTAACTACCAGCTCTTACTTATACAACTGGTAGGTGCAACAAGTATGCAATCAATTCTGTTCAAAGAACAACTTGGAACATAGATGGCACTTAAAGCTGTGGGCTTGAATTAAAATCATTTTGGAAGAAATAAGACTAGATAACAGGGCTGATGAATAAGCCTTCAGTGACTCCTACATTTAGATAACTGGCAGAAGAGCAAGTAGACAAGGAAGAAAATGGGAGCCCACGCGATTCTGCAAACCAAAAGAAATGTGTTTTAAGCATGTTTTAAGCATTCAAAGTTAACCACTTTGAATGCTGCCAAGAGATCATAAAATAGGGCAGAATGAGGAGTTCTGTTTTTGGTCTGAATATTTCAAGTCTCAAGGACTTAAGCTTTAAATCATTCAGATGGAGACCTTAAATGCACAGACAGATGTAGAAGTTGGGAGTTTAGAACCTGATATGTAAGTCTGATATTTATGAGTATAAATTTATTTGTGAAAGAGAGAATGTAAGCGGAGAATAGATGGGGACCCAGCCTTGAGGCATTTCCACTGAGAAGCTGAACAGAGGTAAACACCTGCAAAGCAGACTATGTGTATGGTTAAGTATATGGTAAGGTAGGAGAGAAGCCTGGAAAGTGCCTTGTCACTGCGGTAACAACAACATCAACTGTGTTAAATGTTGCTGAATTTCAACAAAATGAGAACAGAGAAATAATAACTGGATTTAACAACTACTAATTAATAACTATGGCATCTATAATCACATCTATAACATCACTCTGACTGGCTGCAAAATGTCCCATTGTATGGCGTACCAAAATCTGCTCAATCAGTCCCACTGTTCTTAGATTCTTCCCAAACCATTAGAATCATAAAGTTGCCTTGAGCATGCTCTTAAGAGTTGAAATTGCTGGATTAAGAAAGTATAAACATCTTGAAAGCTTTTTATACGGCTACCAAGTACTCTCTAGAAAGGTTTTATTAAATTCTACCACCACCCCACAGAAATATAGTAATTGTTAAAAAAAAAGTTTTTGCCATTTTGATAGGTGGTATGTGGTATCTTATAATTACACTTTTATTAATGAAGTCATATGTTTGTTTGTTGATTAGTTACTTGTAAACAGTGTGCCTATATCTCTTACCCCAAATGAGGGTTGTTATAGGCAAACTGTATGATAAATATCCAGAAGACTGAAATATTGATTTAGTGCAGTGCAAAAAGCAGATAAACACAGGTATGAATCACAGCTTGTGAATACACTAGCTGTGTGTCCCTGGTCAGGTAACTTCTCAGGTTCCATCTTCTTGTATGTGCAACAGGGATCAGTTCTACCTTGAAGTGTTGTGAACAATGAAGTGATGTACAAAATGCTACAAAATTATGACATTATTATGATAGCTACCCAAGTGCAAAAGTAACTGCGTCATGGCAGTTATCTAAAAACATAGACTGTAGGGCAGTTGGTTGATTTGAATAAACGAAGATGCTATTTCTGTCATTTCCACCATCTTACTCCAGTTCCTGCCCCTCCTCCCAGGTGTTGGCGTCGCCGTGGCAACAAGCACGCGCCGCACAAGGCAAAGTTCCCTGGCCGTTGGGGACCTCCGCCTCACTTTCTGCTGGCCACTGACTCCGCCGCCCGTCCTGTCCCCCCTGCCTCAGATAAGATCTCCCTTGGCCTTAGGGCTAAGAGCCAGGCGGCAGCATGGCCAAAGCGTCAGTCTCTTCGCCACTAGAGGACTTAGACCTGAGCGGAGAGGAGGTCCAGCGGCTCACCTCCGCCTTTCAGGACCCGGAGTTCCGGCGACTGTTTTCCCAGTACGCAGAGGAGCTCACGGACCCCGAGAACCGGCGGCGCTACGAAGCGGAGATCACCGAGCTGGAGCGCGAGCGCGGGGTGGAGGTGCGGTTTGTGCACCCCGAGCCTGGCTACGTGCTGCGCACCAGCCTGGACGGGGCCCGGCGCTGCTTCGTGAATGTGTCCAGCAACACGCTGGTAAGCGCACCCACCAGCCGGCCAGGCTCCATGAATGCGGCCACCGGTAGCCAGTGGTCCCTGCCCTATTGCCTGGCGCCGGGCCGCGAGTACGCAGGGCTGCGCGGCACCCGCTACATGGTCTATGACGTGGTCTTCCACCCGGGCGCGCTCACGCTGGCCCGGCGCCACGAGCGCTTCCGCCAGATGCTGGACGCCACAGCCCTGGAGGCCGTTGAGAAGCAGTTCGGCGTGAAGCTGGACCACAGAAATGCCAAGACGCTGAAGATCAAATACAAGGGGACCCCAGAAGCAGCCGTGCTGCGCACACCCCTGCCCGGAGGTGTCCCGGCCCGGCCCGAGGGGGAGCCGGAGAGCCCTCTCCCAGAATTTCCCTACCCTTATCGGTGCCTGGCAGCCCCCGGGAACTTTGTGGGGTCCGAGCGCCGGGCTCCCTCCTCCCCAGAGGCGGTCCCGCAGCCTGCCCCCACCGAACCTCGCTACAGTGTGGTGCAGCGACACCACGTGGACCTCCAGGATTACCGCTGTTCCAGGGACTCGGCCCCCAGCCCCGTGCCTCAGGAGCTAGTGGTCACCATCGAGCTGCCGCTGTTGCGCTCCGCCGAGCAGGCGGCGCTGGAGGTGACCGGAAAGCTGCTGTGTCTGGACTCCAAGAAACCCGACTACCAGCTGCGGCTCTCACTCCCGTACCCGGTGGACGACAGCCAGGGGAAGGCGCAGTTCAACAAGACCCGGCGACAGCTGGTGGTCACGCTGCCCGTGGTGCAGTCAAAGGCGCACCGGGAGCCCGCTACAGAGCCGGAAGAGAGCGCGGACCCACCCGGAACTGGCGCGGCTTGCACTTCCGCTGGCGAGGGCCAGACGGGTCTGGCGGGAGGTGGCGCAGGGTACCTGGACGCGGCTCCCAGCCGAGCTGGGGCTGCAGACGCTGGGATCACTAGTCCAGACATCGCTGGAGAGGAGCTAGTTTCCGAACTGGAGGAACAGAACTTTGGCGGGCAAGCGGTTTCAGCTACCGACTTTGGGGAAAAACCCCTTCCCGGAACAAGGAGTTCACCTGGGGATGGTGGTGGAATCTCTGCTTGTATTTCAGCCTGGCACCTAGACAGAGGGTCTTCTGCAGGAGGAGGGAGTGCGTGTGGAGATCTCAGCGTTGAGAGCCGCGTGGCCCGGGAAGACACGGGCAGGGAGTCTTCTGATCCAGCCATGGATGGTCCCGGGACAGACAGCAGGGGACCTCTGTGTCCTCCTTTGCAGTGTAAACAGGATGAAGAATCCCTGACTCTGCTAATTCAGGTTCCTTGGATTCAGCCGCAAAGTCTTCAAGGGGATGTGAGCCCCCTCCGGTACAAACTGTGCTTCTCCACCCAAGACTTAGTTTGTTATTCCTTCCTCTTGCAGTTTGCTCCAGAAAATAAATTGAGTAACAAAGAGCCAGTGGTTAGCATTTCTTCAAACAATGCAGTGATAGAACTGGCCAAATCTACAGGATGCTATGGATATTGGAGAGAGTGGTATTATGGTTTAAACAACGATTCTTTAGAGGTAACACTTCTTTATCGAGTTTTAATATTTGAAATATTCCATCCTACTTTTTAAATTTCTCCCATTCAAAGTATTTTCTATTGGAACTTCCCTCGAAATGTCTTAAGTTGATACATGTGATGAGAGATGTCATTGCTCGTTAAACGAATATTGAAAAACAAAACAAAACAAAATACCCCAAAGCAATAAACAGCACGCATCCCCTTTGATGGGTGAGTTTCAGGTCTTCAAAATTGTCCTTAGTGCATTTGCTTCCCTGGAGTCCATTGACTGAGGAGGACATGAATAGATTCCGAGGATCCGTAAACCTCTAAAACTGTATGCAAAAAATGGAGGATAGTTTCTTCTGGAGAGAAGGGCTATTAACTTGAGTCATATTCTGAAAGAGGTTGATGACCCAAATAGGTTTGAGAGGCACTGTTACGGCTGTATTTTAAGTTGGTAAATGACATTGTCCGACTATAGAAAGTAATCAGTTTACTTCCATAGAGCAAATATCACTTAGCTACATTTCTTATGTAGGGAAATGAACTCAGAACCACATGTCAAACTAAATAAATCCCTCGCCGTTTCAACCATACAGTGCTGCTTAATTTTTAGTCGCTGATATTTGTGGGGTGGTCCTCAGGTAGGCATTTTGTTACATTAAAATTACATCTTTTTGCTTCTGTTTTAATCTTTACATCCCTACTAGTATTTGGCACTCTGTTAAGTGGCTGGCATTTAACAGAGGGTAATGTAAATGTGTTTTAAACTATGCGGCACCATTAGCTATACATCTTTTGGGCATGTACTCTAGAGCTGGGCTGAGCATTACCTAATTTTTTGTTAATTATTATTATTATTTTTTACCTAATTTATTTAGTATATAATTGTGATAACTTAGTATCCCTGTTGTAGTTGTTACTATACCTTTTGGGGGTTTTGAGGTTCTCGAATTTCAGATTCAATACTATAATACCATGGGCAAATATTGAAAAAAACCTTAAAACTTGAAGTTGTAAAGAACTTTTGTAAACTCATAAATGAACAATTAATTAGTGGTTTTGGCTGAGGTTCGTATCAGTGTTACATGTAAATTTTTAAAACTGGGTTTCATTCCCAGAAACAACACAAATTGCATGGATTATATATTAAAAATTAAGTTTTGGGCCTTGGGCTTTCACCTGCCAGAAATTTTCACTTCTTCCCCATTGTTTTTATAGAAATTTGCTAATAAGTTACACTGATTTTATGAGGGCTATCTTCTGTGAGAAGAGGTTAATTTGAAAGACTGCAAAGGTGGTAAAATTAAGCAGCCAGAGCTGGGTGAAATACTTGGTGATAATAGGAAATTGACTATCTGTTCATGTGGTTAGAAAGGGGAAATTTAGGAAAGGGCAGGCGTTTTCCTGTAATTGTCTTAATAAATGTGAAGGTAACTCACAATATGGGAAGAAAGCTTTGCGACAAGCAGTAGAGAAAATAGTAAAGAATACATTTTAATCTGATTTACTAGTATGGTAACATTATTTTAGCAGAGAAGCCAGACAAAAGTGGGATTATGGCAACTGAGTTTTATATCTTTGAAGCTTGAAATAGATTTAATACTTCTTAATCATCACATTTGCTAAGGCTGATGAATCATAATGTTGTTTTTTTCTTTCCATTTCACTGTCACTGGACCAGGCTCTAAATATTAAATTTTTTAAAAAAATCACAAAAGAGTAGTGGGTGGATAGATAATATATCATAACTATATTGTTACATGCATTATATGAAAACAATTATAATGTGAAGAGACCGATTCGTGACTGTGAAGTACAGAATTGTTGCTTTACACATAAATATAAAATGTATTTTATATAAGCCTTAAATATTCACTGGAAATTTTCCTAATGGGTTACAACCACTGAATACAGTATCTTTTTTTTTAAGTCCTCATCTGAGGATATTTTTAATAATTTTAGAGAGAGAGGAAGAGGGAGAGAGAGAAAAAAAAATATCGATGGGTTGCCTCCCCTTGTGCTCTGACTGGGGATTGAACCTGCAACCTTCTGGTCTTTGGGAGGATGCTCCAACCAGCTGATCTAGGGCAATACAGTACCTTTATAGTAAAATCAGTCATTACTTTGTGAAGACAATTTTATGCAAATTGTATTTTAATCATAACCATTTCTATTATAAATATGTATTATTTTTCCTTGGGCTAACTAAAAACTAAACTGTATGGTGTATTGTCTTTTTT
Organism: Carollia perspicillata; assembly: GCA_004027735.1. Taxonomy (NCBI): domain Eukaryota; kingdom Metazoa; phylum Chordata; class Mammalia; order Chiroptera; family Phyllostomidae; genus Carollia; species Carollia perspicillata. The sequence goes on along the minus strand of PVKM010025951.1, from coordinate 10,210 downwards.
TTTTAATAGTTTCTCTCTCTCTCTCTCTCCTTTCTTTTCTTTCTTTCATTTATTTATTTATTTATTTTTAGAGAGAGGGGAAGGGAGGCAGAAAGAGAGGGAGAGAAACATCAATGTGTGGTTGCCTCTCCTGTGCCCCCTACTGGGGACCTGGCCCACAACCCAGGCATGTGCCCTGACTGGGAATCCAGTTGTCCACCCTTTAGTTTACAGGGCAGCACTCAGTCCACTGAGCCACACCAGCCAGGGCTGGTGTATTTTCTTTTTTTTTTTTTCCTTATGTAATTAATATGACAGCCTTTTCCAAGATAGGAAACGTGGAAATGTTTCTGATGGTTGTGTGTTTATAGTACAGTGTTATTTTGGATCTTCAAATAATAATAGCAAGGCAAATTGAAAACTAAAATTTTTCGGTTCTGAAGGTTCAACTTGTTTTGTAGGTGTTCCTAAGTTCAAACACTGTTTAATAGAAGAGACCTCAAAACTGTTTTTTTTCTGATTTCCTTCCCCTGTTTGTACTAAAGAATGGACTTTTTATTTGTAGTTATAAAATGTATTTATTTGAAAGTACAGAGGAAAATACTTCTATTTTGGGCAACAATGAACTGATTTCATGAATATGGTTATTCCTTCAGTGTCCTAACTGTGTACCTATATTCACATGATGTGAATATGAACAAATTGCTTTGTGTTTGGGGTTTTTGTGAATGTGATTTTTGCATTTCCTAATGGTTTGGAAATCTAATTGTTATAAATAGCTATATGCCAGTGTCACACTGGATTGTCTCATTGCTTAAAAATAAAATAAACTTTTAAATAAAGATATTACACTTGGCTCTTACGTGACCAAGAACCAAAAGACAAAATTTGAATAGATCCTGTCATGTATATTTCTTAGCTGACCCATTAGGAAGTGTTCTAAAATTGAAGTACATTTCATAGCTGGGACTGCATTTATAGCTCTAGAGGTGATGTTATTCTTATAAAATATTAAGAGAACTAAACGAAAAGAGAATCTCATTTGTAAGTAAGATTATCTAGGAGGGAAAACATACCTCAGATTTAACAGAGACCTAGAAAAGGAGCTAAAGTTTTTCTTTTAGGGTCTTTCCCTATATGTGTATGTACTCTTACTATTCTTACTGCTGTGTTCAAGGCTGTCTTCTTTTGCCAAGATACAGGAATAATATTAAACATTTTAAAAGTGTAATCCTGAACCGTGTGAGAAGTTTTATGAGTTATTTTTATATAAAACTTAAATATGACCTGTAAAGCAGAATATATTTTTTCCTTCTTATTTTAGGAAAGGTTATTTGTAAATGAAGAAAATGTTAATGAATTTCTTGAAGACATCCTGAGCTCTCCATTCCAGCAGACTACACTCCTAACCCCGCCTTTAATTGAAGTCCTTCAGGTTACTGATAGCAAGATTCAAATTCAGGCAAAGGTAAGGATTTCAGTGGGCTTCGTAGAATAGTGACTTAGGACAAAGTTAAAGCCTCATGAATCACTTAATTCTTGATGTTATAATTTTAAGCTAAATGTACATAATGGCTATAAAGAGGAGTAAAGACTTTTTTACATGCATTTTACTATGTGCTAAACACTTTGCAATTCATTTTCATATATATTATCTCATTTAACTCCAAACTAGCTGTCAAGTGAGGAATAGAGAAAAACTGACATTTAGAAAGTCAGTCCAGGGACAAAAAAGTCTTTTTGACTCTCAGACAATGTCATACAGTTAGTTCATTCTTTCTAGTTGAATCTTAAGTTTAGTTATTTTTACAGACTTCATTATTGAATGCAGAAATAATTTAACTAGCACAAATGGCATGTATTGGGGGGAGAGTGGCTCTGAAGAGTCACAATGATTCAAGAACATTCGAGAAATTCAAGAATACCCTTCTAAGAATGATTGCTAAGCCCTGACTGGGTAGCTCAGTTGGTCAGAGGATGTCTGGACTCACCAGTGTTGTGGGTTCGATCCCATCAGGGCACATTTAAGAGTCAACCACTTAATGATAAGTAAGTGGAACAAATCAGTTTTTCTTCACTTGCCCTTCCTCTCTTAAATAAATAAATAAATAGTTTGTAGGCCAGGATTTTTTATCCTGAGGTAGACAAACCATTGAAAGAATTTAATCAGAGAATTAATGCCAGGTTTGCATTGTGTGCATTGTCAATAAATGGCAGCATTTGGAGGATGACTTTGAGGAGGAAGTCTGCCTGCAGGTCTGCAAGGGTTGGTTATTCCCTCACAACTTTAATTTTTTCCAGATTATACTAAAATTTAATTTTCTATTTGTTTCCAAGGATGATTAATTTGTTGTTTCTCTTGACATAGTTGCAAAAATGTAGTAACCCTGAGCAGCTTCAGGAAAAGGAAGAAAGAGCCAACGAAGGGAGTCATCTAACTGAAAAAGAAAAAATAGAACATCCTACCACCTCAGCAACAGATTCTGATTCATCTGTAGCAGTTAAAGAACTAGAAATAGACAGCTGTGGTTCTGCCGAATACTTGCATCAAGAGTCTCTCGATGTTTCCCAAGTGCTATTTGGAAAGTCTCAGCAACCTGAGTCAAAAATGGAACCTGAATTTATAAAAGAAAAAAGTGCTGTTGACTCAAATGAAGGGAAAGATAATGTAAAAGAACCAGTAATGAATGAAGAGGAAGAATTAACAGTTCACAACATACCTGGTTTTGACAACATAAAAGAAACCAATATGCAGGATGGTAGTGTACAGATTATTAAAGATCATGTGACTCATTGTGCATTCAGTTTTCAGAATTCTTTGCTATATGATTTGGATTAATTCTATGTAATTTTAGAATTTAAAGGTTAAGAGTTAAAAAATTTTGGATGTTATATAAATTCTATTTCTGTTAACCATTATCTTAGAACCAAAGGTTACTCAAGAAAGTGTATTTGTCGTTTAAAATATATTGTTCACTGTCTTAAAACTGAAGATATTCAAGAAATTAAAATTTGCAATTTTGATTCTAATGGGAAAACTGGAGATATTTTGCACGTAGAGTTTATATACAATTTCCTTAAGTTTTGAGATTCCTCTGTAGATGTATATTCTTTCTAAATGAGAAATGTTTAGTTTTGTTGCAACCTGTATATATTTACTTTTGTTTTTGGCTTCCTTTGTTTACCATTAGTTTCAAAATATTCACTAAGTTGTGGCTGTCACAAAAAGTAATTCTCAAGAATGTAACTAGAAATGTAAGTGTTGAGGGGGGCAGAATCTCAAAACTATTTTGAAGTTTCACTAAATAGAATGTGTTTTTATGCTTGAAATATTGTTAGAGATGAAAGAACTTTACTAACCAGTAATAATAATTTGAACGATTATAATACAAATGCACTGAATGAAATTTAGTATTTTTGCTTCCACACTGTATTTTACTTTTCTCATCTGTCACCCTCTCCCCCACACACTATATATACATGTATATATAAAATGTATGTATTATGTATGTGCATACTCACCAAGTTATTTAGTAATTACTTTGAAAATTTAACATTTTTAAAGAGCCCTGGCTGGTGTAGCTCAGTGGATTGAGCACGGGGCCTGCGAACCAAACAACTGTGGTTCGATTCCCAGTCAGGGCACATGCCTGGGTTGCAGGCCAGTTCCCAGCAGGGGACACACAAGAGGCAACCGTACGTTGATGTTTCTCTCCCTCTCTCCTTCCCTTCCCCTCTAAAGATAAATAAATAAAATCTTTCAAAATATTTTAAAGTTTTTTTAGAAGTTATTGTTACATATTAAAACATCCCTTGGTTTCATAGAATACATAGCTGAATTTTAGAACAGGAAAACTAAAAAATCTGGGAATTTGCTCCTATGGGAAAATTATCATCACTATATTATTACATGAAGACAACGAAGTGTTTTCTAATTAGTTTCTTTTATAACACCTAAAAGAAGGCAGCAGCAGAAGATAATGTACTGTGGCTGTTATTTTGTGGAATAGTGTTTTTATTTGAAGCCAGAAGAATATCCTACTCGATTTTTTTCCTCACAGAAATTTTTAGCACAGCATGGAATAAAATGTAGAAAGAAAATATCTGTTAACCCAATCTCCAGCCCCAAAGACTATGAGCTGAGGTATGTAGTCCAAAAACAGCTACCAATTCAAACATCTGGCCTTACCTTAGTCCTGGAAATTACTAATATCTTTAACCCTTTAAACTGGGGAGATCATATCAGAGCACCAAAAGCTGGTACAAAGCCTGGCTACTCATCCTACTCACAATATACCTGGTTTTGACAACATAAAAGAAAACAGTATGTAGGATGGTAGTGTACAGATTATTAAAGATCATGTGACTCATAATCCTGATAAAATCTGGAACTAGACTGGATTAAGGGCAGTATAAATGTAGCTAGTTCATAAAACAAGAGAACTATTTGCCCCATGTGAGATGACCTAATGCATTTTCAACCATGATATGCTTAATTTGCTGCAATAATTTTGAAACTACTTAATACACAATTTTCTTAGACTGAAATGACTGATTGTAATATCTACACAGAAATTAGTCTGGCCCTGGCTGGTGTAGCTCAGTGGATTGAGCGCGGGGCCTGTGAACCCAACAACGGTCAGTTCGATTCCCAGTCAGGGCACATGCCTGGGCTGCAGGCCAGTTCCCAGCAGGGGATGCACGAGAGGCAACCATAAATTGGTATTTCTCTCCTTTCCTTCCCCTCTCAAGATAAATAAATAAAATCTTAAAAAAAATTGAGTAATTTTTGGTTGAAAGGAATTGTGTACTGTTAAGAGAAATGTCTAAGTTAAATGTGGAATAAATTTTAAGCTTGTTTCCTACTGTGTCCTTTTAAGAAGTATTTCAGTTAAAATAAAGCTGGCACTATAACATTGCACTTTGGCATGACTGAACTTTGTATTATTCCTGGCTGTATTTCACTTACACAGCAGCTTTTTATTGTTCATTATCTATGCCTGGCTAATTTGAAAGCCAGTTTCTTCCAAAGGGAATGCATTGTCAAGAGCTGGGTTTTCTTTATTTCAGAGTCAGTTATATAATGTACAAATAGTAAATATGAAGATGTAATACAAACTTTAAAACTTCTAAAATGCCTTCACTGAATTTTGGTGTAATGAATACACAAAATTTTTTCTGCAAAACAATTAGGAACCTCTTTATGCAAAAATGATTATTTTATTTTGGCAGCACTAAAAGAAAAAAAAAAAACCCACTGTATTTCTACATTGAGGTGAAAACAGTGTTAAAATTTTCTTATCAAATACATTCCAAAAGAAAGTGTGTTCTACGAAGGATCCAAAGCACAGGCAAATCTTAACACAATAATACAGGAATCTGTAATACTTATAATGACTGCTTTGACAGGGTGTTTAACAAACATAACTTTTGAATTATAAAACCAGTGAAGCAATCCTTTCCTAGTAACTGTGTAGAGAGTGAAACTGGGCTTGTTCCATTAATACTTAACAATTTCCTGGTAATACTTTTTACTACTATGACAACTTTAAATAAATTTGAAAATGGAAACGTATACAAAGTTCCAGGTAAAAATATTAATAGATGCAATTTAAATAAAATTCCTCTTCTCTCAGAGTAATGAGTAGCTTTAGCGGATACACAGACTAAGCTTTAAAATCCAACGCCCAAAATTAAAACATGTTTTAAATCGTAATCAGACATAAAAGAAAAAGGTTACTATAATTGGACACCTTTTACAAGATTTTTTTTTTTTTGTGTTAAAGCAGAAACCCAAATCTTAAACTCTTTTATTCAACTGTCTGTCCTGTTGGGACAAATATCAAAAATAGAAGACTGTCACTTTTGCTTTTATAATTGTTTTGTTTTTCACTGCAGTCTTCTATAACTTTTACAGAGTTCGTGGTCTCTAATATCTCCCCACCCTCCATTTTTCCTAGGTGGGGAAATGGCTGCCACGAACTTCTCACTGATACTTAGAGTTTCTGGAAACATGTACTGTTTGTTACTATTTAAGAGTGACTCAATTTGGGCACTCTGGGTTGATGGTCTACAGGTTTTCTTGTGGTGCATACCACAGTCTCCAGCGTGAAAAATCCTAGGTACCTGAGGAACTAGCACTTTCCAGAATTTTGGAAGACAAGATACAGTCAAATATTGAAGAGTCCAGTCCCAGTTATAATCATCATAAGTACAGAAAGTGTCTGTGCAGTCGATCAGTTTCTGATATGCATCCCGGGTCAAGACTAGACCCATATTGTGCTCTGTGGATTTCCAAGTTTTCACGTCTACCTTGTCAGCAATGCCAGAGAAACTTCGACTGGCAGTATAGGTTCCCAGGGAAAGAACATCACACTCAGGACACTCTTGTTGCTTCAATTTCCACATCTTTTTGAAGACATGGTAAAAGTCTGGGGCTAAGTAGTGATCCTCCTCTAGGAAAAGTATGAGGCCAGCATAGTCTCGAAGAACTTTGACCCTTTCCCACACAAAATGCAGCTTCCACCACCAATGGTGTTTGGTTTGGGAGAACTTGGCCTCTCTATAATGGCCAAAGGAGTCAGGATACTCAGCATTAATGCATCCCATTTTCAAAGCTGCATTCTTCTCCAGATCTCTTGGGCAATCTCTAGGGTCACTGCCTGGAAACTCGTTGGGGTACAACTGAATGCTGAAGGGAAAGAACACCTGCAGAACAGGACAAAAATCCACAGCAGCGATCAGCTGATTGATCTCAGTCGACCAGAAGTCATGGCTAAAGATGACGAGGACGTTGTCAATGCCCTGGGCTTTCCGAAGTGAGTCCAGCAGCAGTTTGAGGTAATCGGGCCGGTTATGTACCTGGACCACCAGCACCAGCTCTCGGGGGGCCCAGGCGCCGGCCTTTTCTACATTCCTCAGCGTCTGGTCAAAGTTCAGCTGGTACACCAGGGACCGGTACCGCAGCGTTAAGTTGTCCGCCTCCGGCTGCGGGGCCGCCGCGACCAGCGGAGCCGCTGACTCGTTGGAGACCCGACGGATGCCCACGGACACTGGGGGATGGTCCCCAACCCGGCCACCGGCAGCACGCGCGGGCTCGGTGTCCGGCAGCGGCAGGGCGAGGGCCTCGTTCTTCCTTTGTCGCCCATTGCTGCTCCAGAGAACGAAGCCGCAGGCGGCCACCACGATCGTCAGGATCAGCACCTTCCGCTTGTAGATACGGAACCTCATGGTCTCCTGAGCCGGGAACGCTGGCAGGAGGGTGCGGAAAGGAGCTAGCGGCGTCTGCACGGAAGAGGCGGGCGGGCAGCTGTCGTCGCCTTGGCCTGTAGCAGTCGGAACTGGCCCCCGCGGCTGCCCTCGCTAACTCATCCCGGGCCCCAGGAGTTCTGGGGCCCGAAGGCTCTCGGCTTCACCGTGCTGCCGGGGCTCCACACATCTTCGCCCGGCAGCTGCAGCTCGGGCAGCAGTCCCGCCGCTAGGAGCTGGGGCTCCTAGTTGCCTCGGTTCTCTCCATTCAGCACGAGTCTCGGAAGAAGCACTGCCGCGGCCCCACCGTACCCCAGCTTTATTACCTGCGCCTCCAGCGGCCCTGCGTCCTCTGCGCCCTCATCCTTACGCCGGCCCCAGACCGCCAAGACCCAGCGATGCAGCCTCGCCCCACTTGGGCAGCAACCACTCTGACAACCCAGTACCGGCCCGCCGAGCGCCTCGGCCCTAAGGCCCACACCCCTCTGGCCCACCCCTTGGGCCGTTGGTTGGCGCTTCCACAACTCGTGCAGAGGTGCCCGTCCGCCGCTGCCCACTGCCTATTGGCCCGTGGCACTGTCGCTCAAAGCTCGGTTCGAACTTCCGCTCGTTGCTTCCTTTTCCTGTTAGGCGCGAGCGGAGCGAGGCAGAGAGTGTGGACGTCGCGATTCCAGGTAAGGTAAAATTGGGACTGTAGGGTTCCCCACCGGAACCCGGTATCCAGAACCCGGGGTGGACTAGGCCCTGGTAGAAAGGGGAAGGGGAAACCCGCTGGTTTGGCTGGGTAGAGTTGAAGAACGGGCCTTTGCCTCAGTAAAGGGACTCAAGCATGGCGCAGCTGGGCCGGGAGGTACTTGTTAAGGACACGTCAGCCTTCTGGGTGGCTGACCGGTGATGGTGAACGGTGCTTGGGGTGGGGGGAGGGGGTGAAACCAGACTCCGGCGGTTCCCGCAGGAGGAATGGGGGCGGGCCGTAGCGGTAGCTATTCCGTCATTCACGGAATAGGGCCTGTCCAGGATCTAGAACATCGAGGAAGTGGGTGCAGAGAGCAGTCGAAATGGAACTGGAACCTTGGCCTTCTTTGCGAAAGAAAAACATCATTACGCCTTTCTTTTGAGAGCCACCGTTAATTAAGCTCCCACTTTGTACAGGGAACTCCGTTCTGCTCTTGCTGTTTTTCGTCTTTCTAGCCATACAATGATTTAGCATTCCAAAAAGGTGTGCACGTGTATTCGCGTTTACTCATGGGAGATTAATAGTTGGTGGATTTATACTGATTAATGTTATTTTCCTATAAGTACTTGCAAACTACTAATACTTTTCAAAATGTTTAACTGTAGTTTAAATGTCTCACCAGTTTTCCTTGTGTAGACAGCCTTATTACTGCAAAGATGGTCAACGTGCCTAAAACCCGAAGGACTTTCTGTAAGAAGTGTGGAAAGCATCAGCCTCACAAAGTGACCCAGTATAAGAAGGGCAAGGATTCCCTGTATGCCCAGGGGAAAAGGCGCTATGATCGGAAGCAGAGTGGCTACGGTGGGCAGACGAAGCCGATTTTCCGGAAGAAGGCTAAAACCACGAAGAAGATTGTGCTGAGGCTTGAATGTGTGGAGCCTAACTGCAGATCCAAGAGGATGCTGGCCATTAAAAGATGCAAGCATTTTGAACTGGGAGGAGATAAGAAGAGAAAGGGCCAAGTGATCCAGTTCTAAGCTTTGGGATTCTGTTTTATTTTCGAAAGGAAAATGTTGAAGCAGTAGAAAAATTACCTGTATGACAATAAATGCAGTGAAATTCTTACTCATATCTTTTGTCGTTTTTTTTTTTTTGAAATATAAGTAGAACTGCATGCTTAATGTGGTTCTAAATTAAGGAAATAAGAGTAAATTTGTAAGTGAATCTCAAATTATTAAACTTAGTTCCACAAGAATGAGAGTTTTGTTTTTATGTGTGAATTTTAGGTCAGCTATGGTATTTACACGGGGATGGCTTGTAGATGAATAAGACAGGCAAAGGGCTAAGGTGTAGGAGTAACAGATGGTTAGCACTTATTCCCAACATTTAGATCTGCATTTTTTTAAAAATAATTTTTCTATGAGAACATAAAAATCAGGTATGTACAAATTTTTAAATATGCCATAAAACATCACTTTAAAGAACCATGTTTTAATGCAGTTTTATATTTACAGGCAATCCCTCACAAATTTATGGGTTTAGAAAATCCTAAGATAATTACAGAATTCTTGGTTTTAGAGACCAAACTGAATTAACTCTAGAAGGTAGTATGATGCCTGGACCTAAAACCTCTGATATGGTTCATGGTATCTCTCACAGGGTGATTTGTAATTATTGAGTGAAATACTCTTATGAATAAAACACCTGGAACAAAGTTGGTACCAGATAAATCACTGCCTTCTCTAAGGCATGTTTGCATTATATACAAATTTTTTAAAAAATCTAGAAATAGTACAAGGATTTTACAGAAGAATTTAATCACTAGCAATATAAACTTAACATCCAAAGGATCATTCCTTTGGACCAATGCTTGCCTCCATCAGCTTGGAGAAGAAACTGTTTTGGAGCTCATGTACATAAAGTTTTAATAAAAATTTAAAACAGTATCTGTTCAAGAATAATTGTATTTTCAGAAAAGGAAAAAATGCCCCAAATACATACCTTAGGAAGACAGGTTACTTCAGTTGTAAGAAATAGTCTTGTATATGAGGGGGATGCCCCCAAAAACTTGGTATGTATTTATAAAAAATTGTGTTCTCACATGTTTAAACTTTGGTCACTTTCAAAATACTACCCACTTGATGCGCTATACCTATCGAGATGTTTTTTCCACTGCTCAAAAGTCTTTGAACGTATCGATTCCGATGCATTTTAGTACTTGTGCCATTTTTTGTTTCAGCTCTCCCATATTGGTAAAATGTTTCCTATGGAGGACTTTTTTCATCCAGGGAAACAAGTTGCCTAGGG
>PVKM010025950.1:0-19632 GCA_004027735.1 Carollia perspicillata | reverse complement strand
CACAAACGGCTTCCTATTACACCCGGATCTTGTAGCTGCAAATGTAAGGCCCTCGTTAGTTGTGATCGACCCCCACCCAATTCCCCAGCATTGCCTCCTCCAGCATGCCATCTAATCCCATGTACTCTAATTCCAGATAACCACACTGATTCTGTGCTTTCCTGTTGTCCTGCCCTTTCTCAAGCCGTTCTTATCACACATGAGCTTGTCCAAACCCCACTTACCTTACCTTCCAAAACCCAGCCCGATGAAGATACTTGCTCCGGTGGGGGTGAGGGCTAGAGTCAGTGTGGGACTGAGGAGGCATCAGGGACAGCAGGGGGCTCAGTCAGTCGCTGGGGTAGGCACCCCTTGCTCTGTCACTGGGTACCCTCCCCTCTCCAACACCCCACCTGTAGTGTTCTTCTTATGAATTTGTGTCTTTAACACACATCTCTGGTTTTTATACATCATTCAGCGTTTAGGTCAAAGTCTTCAGAAGGAGGAACAGATTTAATGCTGCAATTTAATACATGGTATTTTAGACTAACAGAACAAAAATAATGTCTGTGAATTCTTTCATTTACAAGGGAAATCACACAATTATATGCTCAGGTTTAATGGACTATTTCTAGGTTCTACAAATAGAACCTAAACAACTTGGTTCTATTTCTTTAGATAGACCAACCCAACAGAGAGATTTGAAAGACTTTACATATATGTGTGCTAGAATTTTTCATGAGAGCATGTTCAACAAAACAGCAACGGTTGTTTCTAGATTGGCTAGTACGTTGCAGGTACTGTGATAGTGGCTAACACACACATACTTTGCCACTAAGGGGCATAAACAGCCATCAGTAAAATAGACCAGTGAGCAGGGAACTAAATATAAGAGGAAAAAATGGTACTACGGGACTCTCTGGGAGGCTGGCAAGGAAATGGGAATGTGTGACACCTGGATAGGGAATTAGAAAAAATGACAGGTGAGCTGTGTCAGTCTAAAAGTAGGTCTTCGTGTCAACCATTTACTCCTTTCTTTCCATAGTCATTATTCAGTCATTCACTTTTGTTTCTTCATACCGCAGAGCTGGGGCAGGACGGGAGCTGGGGCAAATACTCTTCATTGGTTCAACTTTTATCTCCGGCCCTTTTATTCCTCATCACCTTTCAAACAAGGGTGGCCATTGACCCAGTTGTAGCCAATAAGGTAAAAGGATAAAATTGCTGCAGGAAGCCTACAAATATTTTGACTACCTCACATGTATGCCAGTATTTTCCTTTCCTCGTTTTTTTCACTGGATTGCGGGGATGGTGGCTGTACTTCAGCAGTCAGAATGTAACCATGAGGGAAAAGCCCAGATAATTTCAACATGATAGAAATGCAGTGACTTTTCATGGAGCCTCTAAACAAACGCCAGCAACAATGTATCTCTGTGTATTTTAAGTGCAAAAAATAAACTTCTGTTTGTTTAGTCATTGTAGTTATGTTTTCTGTCGCTGAAAGCATTCCTAACCAACTTGAGAGTGTGCTTTGGGCCGGGCCTTCTGTTTGGTGAGATCTTAATAAAGCTGTCTGTTGCAAACACCTTAAAAAGAAGAGCCCACCACAAAGGAGCAGGTGCTAACATCTCTTCAGTGGCTCCTCTTTGGTGAATGAGGCAGTGAGATTTATAACTGGGAGACGGGGACAAGAGTTATAGGTGTCGGCCCCGCCTGTCTCAGCACCACTGTATATTTCTTTAATGAAGTGTGAGACCAGAACTCCATAAATTCACATAGTAACAGAAGTGGGCAGCAGCTCGTCAGAGGAGCTATTCAGAGAGCCCAGCATCACTCTGCGCGTATTGGAGAAGTTCACAGCTGGTTAAAAATAGGCTTGGAGAGAAGTCGCTTTTAGACCACAGCTCGTTTTGGATTTCTCTGGAGTCCCATTCTGGGCCACAATGTGTTTCCTTTTTCTTTTCGTTCGAGTAAAAGCACCCAGGTGGTTCAGAGACACTACGTGTATGGTTATCTTTAGGTCTGTTGTGCACTGAAAGCAGAACTAGGGAGAAACAACAGGACCCCCTGGGTACGTGGAGCGTTACTGCTTCAAGTGCCAACACTGATTGAGCCTTTACTAAGGGCCAGGCTTTGGGCTTTAAATCCTCAAAACAACCCTATGAGAAAAATACTGTTAACCATCTCTTTTCTCTGATGAGAAGCAGGAGGTCCAGAGCGGAGAAGCAATTTGTTTCTAGTCACACAGCTAGGAAGTAGCAGGACCAGGACTGAAACCAAGGTCTGTTGGATTTCACTCAGAGCCTGTGCTCTCAGCCTCCGCTGGCCAGGCAGGGCTTCTGCATCACTTCATTCTGATCCCCAGAGAAGCCTTGGGAACCAGGCAGGGCGAGGAGACCACCCCGTTTAGAGAGGAGACAACCAAGGACCAGTGAAAGGATTTGCCAAGGTCAAGCAGTCCACGCACAGTAAAAGCAGGACTTGAACCACACCTTCTGACTTCGAGTCCTCTCTTCTTCCAATACAAGCTGCATGTTCAAGCCCCTCAGTTCTGAAAGAGCATGCTGAATTTTGGAGGGCATTGAGTTTTGAGATTTAGTAGGAGACCCTGTATCGAGGAATCGAATATCCTAGGGCTAAGCTGAATCTTCAGTGTCTCTTATTGATGAGTTCCTCTGTACAATGGTATTTGGTACTGACATTTAATATCCCCAATATAATATTGTTTTCATTGTTAATTTAACAGTCCTTCAAATCCTGGGAGGAGAGTGAGCTGGAAGGGCTAGATGTCTTTAATAGGGACTATAATTTAGCTGATAGAGCTAGCAAAATATCTCTTTGAACATTTGAATTATTCAGTGACATAATTCTCATAAGGAAGCTGAGAATTCGCTTCTAAGGGGAAGAGCTAGGTATTGTGCATGTGAATATTTTTTTAAACACCCGAGTTCTGAAGTATAAAAGTGGTCTGCCCACATTCATAAGCACAGTGGTAATCGAAAGAGAACTCCATGGGGGTAATAATACCTTGCATTTAAACACAGCTCGTCTCAGAAGAGTTGGAAGCACTCTATAATCATTTCCTTATTACGATTCTCAAAACTTCCTGGGTCAAAAAGTCACAAAGTTTCTATCTTAGCAGTCTGGCCTCAGTTTCCTCGGGAATTTGAGGTGGAAAAGCAGGCTCTGGTCTAAGAACTCCGTCAGTGTCAACACTTCCCCCACCCTCTCCACCCACCCCCTCCCGTCTCCCCAGGACCCTGTCCTTGTCGTCCCACTACCCTACTTAGCCTATCTGGGTGTTTCTCTGGACCTAACTGGTTACTCTCATGACATAGAACCATACGGTATTTTAATTAGAAGAGTTTCACTCCAGTGAGCTGAAAGCAGAGCAAATATTTCCAAGGTGGCGATGGGGGAGGATCCCTTCAGTCAGAGTGGTTCCGTTTTTATCTCTTTTTCTACATTGGAGATCTGCATGAGATTTCATCTTTAGAAAGCGTTTTTGCTGTTTAAAAGCAAATGGAATCAGCCAGTCCAGTCTAACACCTTCATTCTGATGACGGAAAAACTGAGGCCCTGAGCAGGTGAGTAACTTATGCAAAGTTCCACTCCAGCTGTTCGGGGGCCCATCTGTCCTTGAGCCCTGGTCTCTGGGTGCCTGTCTGGGGCACTTGGCGGGACACCGGGTTGCTCTGCCCCCAGCTGTCATTTTCTCTGACATAACCCCAGTCCCAAGTGTAGACCTGCAGCTGTGGGCTCACACCTAGTGTGACCCGAATGCTCCCGACAGAACAGAACCCATTCCTGTTTTAGAGTTAAAGGACTTGTTTTACGTGGGAACATTAGGCTGGACCATGCACGCAGGGAGAAACAGGTAGAATTAGTGTGTGCCATTTTCACCTAGTCCCAAAATGGTTCTCCACCGCAACTAGGTCATGAAGAAAAAAAGTGTAAGTACAAACATACACATATATTTATATAGCTACCGCCTTCCAGTGAGCACAAAATACACATGCGCGCGCACACACACTTTATTCTACATTAGAGTTCCTCGGGTGAAAAGAAGAACAGTTATCAGGATTCCGCAGTCTCATTTTGCAGTAAGAAAATCAAGGCACAGAATAAACTGACCTTGACTCAGATGATGGCCTTGCTTGGAGGTGTGGTAGAGGAGTGTTTAAACATGTGTTCTATCATATTGTGCTTGAGGGAGAACGTCTTGGAAGTTGAGGACCCAAGTTCTAGACCTGTACTGGGCTGAGACCTTGGGTAAGTGCTTCACTCTCTGAGCCTCAGTTTCCCCATATGGTAAATGGACACAGGAGGGAGTGTTGGCTATTTTCTCACTATGGCTCCTTTCATTGTACTGGAAGCAATGTGAGTGTGGATAGGTTCAAAAGAGCAGGGCTGAGCCTGGAGCAGCTCACCTGGATGGGATGTGGCTGTCCCTGCTCCCCTGATGCTGGGTAGTCAGCCTTTGGAGAGTGTGAAGTGTGCATCCTATGGCACAGTTTTGTTGGGGCCCTGGTCCAGAACACACACTAAGAGTTGGGGCTGCTCCATAAGTAGAATCCAGTCTCAGATGCTGCTACATAATCCTGGGGCTGAAAATGGGAATGGGATGTGTTTATGTGTGTTGGGGAAGGACTGGGTTTGGGAGGAGTGTTCAGTGGGTGGTGTTTTCTGGGCTCTAATCTGAAAGGCATGCAGTTCCTGAGTGATTCCGCTGGAGTGGCGCTTGACACCCTGTCTTCAAGGAGGCAACCAGGAGTAAGATAGGAGGACCCCAGAGGTACCCTTGGAGTTAGTAATTTTGAGATATTCTCAGTTTGTGTCTCTTTCATTATCCCTGGAATATTAGCTACCTCATTAGAAGTTATCCCTGACCCCACTTCAAAGAAGATACACAAATATCCGATAAGCACAAGAGAAGTTGTTCAATATTATTAGTCAATAGGGAAATGCAAATCCAGACTACAAGGTGATTCTACTTCCCATCCACCAGAATGGCTATAATTAAAAAAAAATGGAAAATAACAAGTGTTGGCAAGGATGTGGAGAAACGGATCTTCGTATGTAGCTGGTGGAAATGTAAAATGTGGCAGGCACTGTAAAAAAGAGTTAAGCAGTTCCTCAGCAGGTTAAACACGGAATTCATGTAATCCAGCAATTCCACTTGTATGTATATGCCCACGAGAGTTGAATACAGGGACTCAAACAGATAATCGTATGTGAATGTTCATAGCTGCATTTTGCATGGTAGTCATAAGGTAAAAACACGACATGTCCATCAAAAGATAAATAAATACACAAATTGTAGAATACATCTACAGTGGAGTATTCAGCCATACCAAAGAACTACTGTAGCTTTAGAACTGTGCATTAGGTAAGATTAGATTAGATTAGAATTAGAAGTAAGGAAGATGGAGGGAACAGTATCTGCCCCTAACACTTGTCAAATCCAAAGTGAGTGTGCAAATGATGCCACTGGCTTGTAACTTGCCTTTTTCTTTTCCCATTCCTGCTTGCTAACATCTTTTTAAGTGCCTGACACACAGCCACAGGGGCTCCAACCTTATGGCAAAGATCCATCGATAACCCATCCCCACCCAACTGCATCCCTGAACACTGCACACAGCTGGCCCTTGGCCTAGGGACACACACACTACAATCACGTTTTGTCCTCCACAGGACAGACCTGGGGAAGCAAGGTCCCAGCAGTGGGGTTAGAGCCATGTGAGCAGGGAATGCCACAGTTCTGGGTTTAGAGCAGGTGAAGCTGAATGTGTCTGGTGGACTCCTCACCCAGTGGAGAAGAGAACAGCTGGAGAAGGGTGAGCCTAGGGCCTCAATAATGCAAGGTCCTGACAGTCAGGGGCCCAGTTGCTCTAGTCTAAAGCAAGACTAGAAGGAACTATGATTATTGAGTGAGGCCATGGAAGGCACTTTTGATTGTCATTTGATACTTATTACAGTCTGAGAAAGTATTTGCCTATATTAAAGATGGGACTCATGAAAGTAAAGTGAGTTATTTAGGGCCACATGGTGAGTAAGTGGCAGTGATTCTGACATCTGTGATCTTTTCAAGAACTGTGCTTTTCAAAAGGTATGTTTTCCATAGGACAACTGAAGAAGGTGTTATAAAATTCTAAGAAGGCTTTCTGGACAGAGAAGGCATTTTTTGCTGTCAGAAGTCAGGCCATACCGAGCGCTAGGGAGGCTTTTGTCCTCATAGTCACCTGGAGTGTCTTTCGCAGGCTTCCTCTGCTGCTCTGCTCGGGCCACCCAGGTCATGCGGCATGGTCCCAGCAGTCCAGGTTGACAGTCTGACTGTGAGTCGAAGTGCATCCGCAGCAGTCCAGGACCACACTGCCTGCTGTTTAAACACTTCCACTCAGCACAGCTGTGTAGATGGCACCCCTGAGTCCTCTGGTAAACAATGCAGGGTGGTTGCCTTGGTGTCTTTCCATCCTTCCCAGTCTCTTAGGAGATTATTCATATCACAGTCCAGCAGTGGGGAAGCCTCTGAGCAACACACTGAGATGCATCAAACCAGAATTTTCCTTGCTCCTTATGAAAAAGTTTCCTATTCTCTCATGGCGCCTTGGTTTCCTTGTTTGGAAATGAGGCATGTAGGTACTAACCTCATATGACAAAGTGCTTCAAAACGTGTTCTTGTTGTCATTTTTTAAATAATCAGAGATGTTCAAGTTTGGGGGTGGATAGAATGAGTTACCTGGGAGATAGCGAGTTCCCTGAAATTGTAGATTTTGAAACAGATGACGGAAGATTTGGCAATGGTGTGTGGAAGATTTAAGAACTAAATGATCTCTGAAGTGTCTTTTAGCCTATGACTAAATTATAAAAATGTTTCATTGTAAAAGAAGAGAAATTGTGTTAAGTACCACAAAGAAGCACGATTGGGCCCTTATGAAGATATCGTGTAGACTAGCAGTTGTTTCTGGCTTGAGGAGTTTGTAGGAGGCTTAGATGAAGAGATGGCGTTTCAATTTGGTCGGGGGAAATGGCTGCCTCTTGATGAGAAAAATAGCAGGACCAACGGTGTAGTGTGGGGCAGCGATGCGTGGGGATTATTTGTATAGTTAAATGGGACTAGTTTATTCTTTTCTGAAATGTGATGTAGAAAGTGGAAGATATTGCTGGTTTAGTAACTTGAGGTTAGATGTTACAGGGGTGTCCAACCTGCGGCCTGCAAGCCCAGGATGGCTATGAATGTGGTCCAACACAAAATCGTAAATTTACCTAAAACTTTTTTTTGCTCATCAGTTTTCGTTAGTGTTTGTGTATTTAGCACGTGGCCTCAGACGATTCTTCTTCCAGCGTGGCCCAGAGATGCCAAAGTTTGGGCACCCTCAGATGTTTTTACTTTATTCTGAAAAACATGGGAAGGTATCAGAGCATTTGCTTGCTTGCTTGCTTTTTAAGCAAAATAGTAAAATAATAGTCATTAATGCTATGCACTATTTCTGGGTCCGCTCCTTCTGAATACATGATTGGATTGTACATCTTGGCCACCTGTGGGTAGGGTCATGGGGTCAGTTCAGCCTAATGAGCTGTGAGCTTTTGAGACCTCCAGGCAAGCATTTAATTATCAGTGAGACCATCTAGGATCTCCTTTCTTCTACAGCTTTAGCAATGTTTCTCATTATGACCAGTTCATCAGCCTAGGTCTCAGAGTGGAGAAAATAATGATGTAGAACTGCATCTTCAGCTGCCCAGGATGGACAAGTAATGAGAGTTAGAGATAAGTCTTTGCTCTTTAGTCACAGGAATGTTGGGTTTGTCTGTTGCTGCAGAGTAGCCTAACCTAGACTGTTTGATATAAGTGACAAGGTCAGGGTTACAGTTTAGGAGAGTTAAGCTTGCTGTGGTATGCAAGATAAGTTGTGTTAGGAGAGATTGGAGGCAGGAAGAGTACTTAGGAGAGAGTGCAATAGGCCAAACAAGAGATCATGGACATATGAGGAAGGCCAGTGGGGAATGGCCAGGAAGATGGAAGGGGAGGAATAGACATGAAGACTTTCAGAGGTGACTTTGAAAACAGAGTAATCACAGGGCATGGCACACAATTAGATTTATCTGCAGACAGATTTTTTACTACAGTTAGTGTCCCACTCTGGTGTAACAAACAGGATTGCCTAAAAATGTCCCTGGGAATCCATTCAAAGATTAATTGCCTAGACAATGAATTCACTGGGACCAGAGGCTCCCACTTCTCCCAGCAGGAGGAGCTGCACCCAAATTCAGCTTCCGATGGGACCTGGCAGTAAGTTTCCTCTCTTCTGTAGGAGGGTCTGCTGCTGCACCCAACCTCCTGTGATCCCTAGGATTTGCAGGCGTGTTAGATAGTTAGTTCTCATAGGCACACATCAAAACTTAGTGGCATGTAAAAGCCAGACAGCCTGGCAACCATGCAATCCACAGTGCCCCCTTTTGCTGGTCCCCACCCGCCTGTATGCACTCAAGTGTAACCTTTAAAAGGAAACAGGCAACAATGTCAAATCTAGCATGCATTTAAAAGTAAGAGATTGTTCCATGTGCCTTCTACTGATGACCTTGTCTTTGTAAGTTTTCCTAATAAAGACTGTTCTGTCATCCATAATCGGTCCTGAATCCTGTTGCATGTTACATGACAGGTGTGACAACAAAGGGACTCATCATGCACAACCACTATGAAGCAGGTTTACTGTGCTGCTCCCCAGCCTAGGGAGACGGGAGAACAGACATGCAGAGGGCCTGGCAGAAGTTCCCCGGGCCCCAAGTCAAACAGGAAGACTGCAAAACTCCAGATGAGAGGGAAACACAGCGTTTCAAGTACCAACCCAACCGTCCTCTGGGACATATACTCCTTTGCACCCTGGTAAAAATTGTGTTTGTTTGAATGTAATGAATCGCCATTTTTTCTTTGAAAGGTGGTTCAATATTGTTTAAAATGATTGGCCTGCACATGTATTTCCATGTTCATCTCCATCCCAGAGCTCCTGGAGGAATTCCCCAAGGAGCACGAAGAGTGAACCACTTACCTGTGAGTTGGTCTTGGGGGCTTAGGGCATGCATACTGGATTATGCTTGCAATGGCCAGTACAGCCCTAGCCTATATCTCTAAAGTCTCTGGTCCCTGTAGCATAATTGAAGCATAGTATATTTATGTTAAAAATAGTAAAACACACTCGAGTGATTTAAAATATAAGGTGGTATTTTTGTTTAAGTTTTTAGGTGGCACATGCGTTCTCGAAGAAAACAGAAGATGAAGGTATTGATAGGGACTTTTGAGGAATTTCTCAAGACAACTTAAGGACATTTTCAGGGACTTCAAGGGGCTGATGAAACAGGTTCTTTGTAATGTCTTTCACTGGGGGTATCATTAGCACTCCACTGAGGGCCGTCAGTCTGAGAGTGATTTGGGCCTCATGCCAGCTGATGAAGGAGAAAGAAGGAAGAAGAGAGATCCTCCTGTAGTAAATGGGAGAGAGCTGGAGAAGAGAGCAGGAATGGGCTGGAGAGGCTGTGTTTGCAGAAGTAAAAGGGAAATGGCTTGAGGGTTGTTACCTCAGTGGAACGTGACGAAAGAAGAAAAAGGGAAGGTATGATAAATGCAAGGTCCCCTGTGGGGGAGGAGTTCTGTGGGAAAGACAGTCCCATTTAGCCCTTTTGGATTCTACTAGAGGGTGAGATGGGCCAGAAGCCTTGCATGGGGGAATGTACCCCAGGTGGCATGCATATGGTGTTTGACAGGCTGGAGACCACAGCAACAGCATGGTGTAAGAGGTTGAAACTCCAGACATCTAAGTTCTTATCCTGACTTTTCCTTTAATTCCCTAAATGTACAGTGAGTGCCTGCTATGTGGCAGGCCCGGTGATAGGTGCTGGAGGATCCAGAGTGATGCCAGCATCTTGAGGAGCTCAGGTCTGATGAGGAAACCAGCCACCCCCACCTTCTCTGTTCTGTGGTTGTATCACTTAACCTCTCTGGAGAGCGTGGCTTATGTCTCTAGGCAAATGGACTTCCAACTTCTGAAGACCAAACCCAGGATTATGTTGACTCACTCATCCTGCCACCAGCCATGCTGGACCATTAGACGACTCTCATGTGTCCAAGGCTTCGATTGCTACATTCACACTGGAACAAGAGTAACTGAGAACATATACTTTCTGAGGCTGAAAAGGAGAGAAAGTGGGCAAGTGCCCAGGGCATGGCTCCACTTCCAAAATAGCCCACTGGAGAAGTCACTTTGGTGTTCTCCACTCAGGAAGGGGTGCAGAGAGGCCAGGGGTATTCCACCTTTGTAGCTCCCTACACTGAAAAAAAAAAACATCAAAATGGAAAGAAGGGAAAAGGTCTTCCCCTCCCTACAGACATATGGTGAGGGCATTTATTCTAGCCTATCACTGCCTTATCAATTGCCACTGGGGATAACAGTCCTCTAAATTAGACAGGAAATGAGAGCAAAATGGGACCATAAAACACGTGTAGTGATGTATGCACCTCACTTTCAACACATTCTTGTGGGAAAGAAAATATGAAATCCTGACCAAAAGATTGCTCCAGTGTCTACCTGATTTCAGATTATTATAACAGATATAAATAATATTTACTAATTTCATATAAAATGTAATAGCTTATCTGTTTGCATGTCCACTTCTAATTGTTTTTGCATATTATAAAACTGAGCAACAAAGTTCCTCTAAACTGAAATAGATTGGAACCTTGACATGATCAACAAAAGAAACTTGGCCACAAAATGTCCTCAAGCTGTTGGAGCATGAACCTCAACTGATATTGTGTGTCAGTTACAATTTGCCTTTATTTGTCCATCAGCATCCTCTCCAACTAAATATATACGTGTGAAGAACAGTCGCAGGTATAGACGGGCATTGGGGTCTTTAGAATTATTAAGGATCACTGGCCTGTGAAATATCTGTTCAAAAGTTCTGATTTCTCCCATGGGGTACTTTTCATTTTATTTTGATAACTGGATGCAAATGAACCTCCTTAAGTCCTTCCTCACCTGTGCTCTTTGCATGGTGCTGCCACTGTGTCTGTTTATTACAGACTATTAACAAATATACGGCCCAGTTTAGATTTATACAAATCAACTGCATTGGGGCAGTTACCCCTCAAAAATATTGAAGGTTAAAAACAAGCCCGTCTTTAACTGCAGCTCTGTTAACTTTTGGCTTTCTATAATTATTACGATTGTAACAGTGTGTGGTTCAAAGGCAAGAACTCCAAACCAAGAATGGAGCATTTGTGTCCAGGCTCCAGCCCTCACGAACTCTTGGATCTGGAGCAGTCACTTCCTGTGTGTGACCTTGGGGAAATTTGGATAAGCATCTTTTCTATGCATGTCTTGCTGGCTTACTGATGAGCTTAGAGAACAGGATAGATGTGATAGTTCTTGGTGAGATTATCCAAACATGAAAGGAGGAGCATTAATTTGCTTAGAAGGGACCAGGAGAACAAGCGGGGACCCATCTAGCTTGTCCTGGGAGATGCATGGACACCGAGAGCTCTTAGAAAAAAATTACCTTGACCGTGTTTTCAGTCATTCTCATTATTTGGCTACAGAATGATCGTGTGTAATAGTAATCCCACCTCTCCCTATTAGGTGCCTCATGCATCTTGAATATACTTAATTCAGTGAGCACTGATTAAGTGTCTACCACCAGTGCCACCATTAGTACCACCTGGTACTGTTTCAGGGGACACAGAGTCAGGTAAGAAGTGTTCTTACAGCACACAAGTAATTCTGATCACAGACAGAGTGCCTATAGGCTCTTGTAGCAGCAGAGACTCTTTGTTCAAGGACAGCTTCATTCCCCTGGTGGTGGTTGGAAGGGTATTCATGGAAGAGGTGGGATTTTAGCAGTCCTTAAAGGGCCTGACATGAGTGTCTACTAGATACTTCCCAGGTGAATTGACAAAACAATCACTTTTAGCAGCATGGTAAGCTCAGTCGGCACTGAGTGGTAAATTTGCTGCGGTTTTCTTTCTTCTTCACGTCTGACTGCCTGGGGTTTAGCAAAGGACCAGCAGACATGGGCACTGAGCAAATGTGTCATGAAAGGAATTACTGAACAAAGTCATATTGTGTTTGGAGTGTAGTTGAGTGTGTCAGATGCTAAAGAGAGGGAGTTCACCTTGCTCCAAGACCTTGGCCAGGTCATTCTTCTTCTTTGCTCATCAGAATACTGGAGAGCCACATCTGATCTGACTTATGGGCTTGTGAACAGTTTCCTGCCTGCGACGTACTTGGAACTGACTGCCAATAAGCAACCAAGAATAAAGCAACTTCCTGGAAGCAGGTTGTAGGGGGATGCTAACGGCTGTCATAAGAGAGTTAGGATGGGGAGAGCATCATAGGGAGCAGCCATCACTGTCCTGTCAGGAGCACTAACCTGAACACTGATACTAGAATAAAAGAAAAAGGTGATTAACAAAGGTAATTGTCTATTGTGTTGAGGAAAGCTTCCTAGGGCCCTTTTCTTCAACAAGGTTAATTATCTTCATAGATAGCTAGAATATTAGGGTTATTAAAGGGGAAAAACTGCTGATGTTTAATTGGTAATTATTGATGGCATGCTAATGAGTTGATTGGCCTGAAGGCTTAGCAAAGGAAGCTCTTTGTGGAATAAAAAAAAAGGGGGGTTGGCCAACCCTTGAGTTATTGCCATGCAGTCATCGGGTAGTCCAAGCTTCTTGTTTTAGCAGCAGCAGCATCTGAGATGTAGGCAGGGGTTTGCAGGCACAGTGATTGTCCTTTTGGGGGAGTCTCTGAAAGGTGCAGACAACATTATGAAAAGTAGCCTATGCTTACATCCTCACCCACCTGCAGTACTAATTTGGTCTTTGTTTTGGCTGCTAGTGGAGTCTTTCAGCTGCAAGTCTCCCTTGCATAAAGTGTGATGTTTTATAAGTATGTAAAACACTTCTGTATTTTTGGATTAGTTTTGTCCAGTTTGCAAGAGTTGAGAAATGCTGTTAGGTTACGGGAATTGAATGGAATGCAGAAATTGAGTCAAGCCTCTTTGTGGCCATGAGGCCGGCCCTCAGGCTGGTAGGAAAATTTGTTGCTGTTCTAGAAACAGCCAGCATGACTTCTGGCCATGCCTTCATCTGTGGAGGCTCATCACTGCTCCTCAAGTCCCCCTGATTCTTATGCTTCACCTTGTCTTTCCCTAGTCCTTCCTCCAGGGTCAGTGGCCACTGACCCTTTCATTCTCCTCTCCTCCTCTCTCATGGCTTCTCCTGCCTGGTGTTTCTGAGAGTCTCCATGTGTGCACCAATTTGTTGTCCCATTTGTGTTTGTGCTTCTATGCAACCCAGAGGATATCAGTTGGCAGCACTGACTTCACGCATGTGCACACTGTGCAGTCCCACAGTGCCCTGCACTCAGAAGAGTCCAGCATTTGGTGTAGTTTTCTCCTCTGCAAAGACTCTGAACAGTGTAACATCTTCATAAAGCATGTGTTACACTGCAGTTTGTTATCTGCTTGTTTGTCTGCCTTGTCTAACACACTGTTAGCTGCTGGAGAGCAAGGAACAAATCTTTTTAATTTTTGTGTTCCTAGCACCTAGCATAATATTCAGCATATAGTAGGTGCCAATAAAATATCTGTGGAATGAAAACAAAAACCCACAGCTGGTTGGTGGCACCGCAACTATAAAGTCTCCCATCTCGGGCTTGGACAACTGCACCAAAATGTACAAATGGAATACTTTCAATTGACAGCTCTTACAGAGACTGTCTTCTTTTATGTCATTTTGGAAGTGGGTTTCTAAATTAGCAAAATTGTACCTGCTACTCAGCTCTTTCTTAAAAGTTGAATCACATTCAGGTGAACTCTGGATTCCAGTTGGACAGACACTGCCCACAGGGTGATGAGTGGGGCTCAGAAGGACCCAAAGTAGTTTAGCATGGGCCCTGCTGAGGCATAAGTTGAAAGCAAAGAAGAAAGTACAAAGACAATTCCAGTTTGGGAAGACTAGAAAAGGAAAGGAAGTTATGGAATATGAAGAGTAGCCATTCTTCTTTCTCTCCAGGTTTCTGGGTTTCTGTCACAGCTCTGTTATTTAATCACTGTGTGAACTAGAGCAGGTCACTTAACCACAATGGAATTTATTAGTAAAATAATAAAAGTCACCAGAAAAATCCCTATTGTCCACCTCATGCTATCTCAATAGGCACAGTTTTGAAAGTGTTTATTAAAATGTTTTGTGAAATTTGTAAAGACTCGATGTTCAATAAAGGTTGGTTATTACCAAATATACTCAGCACACACATGGCTTTCCATGAAGCTCCTTCACTGAGTTTTAGCCAGCATGACTATCCCAACTGAACATTGGTTCCTAGTGTGAAAGTAAAGATTTTGGTAGTCACAAAAACCCAGAAGTGCCTTTATTCATATGAAAATATAGATTGTAGGCAAGACTTGTCTCTGAGAGGACAAATGTTATCAATTTTGTCCTTGCAAAACCTTATAGAAGTTGTCTGTTACTCTGACTTTTTCCCACCAACCCTACTTCAAATAAAATTAAAACATATTTATATATGACCTTGTACTACGTACCCAGCATAAGGGTTAATGTAATCTATCCTCATATGAAGTCTTAAGAGAAAACTAGATGCCAACATAAGGAATTATAACCAGAAGGTAGACCACAAAGCAAGTAAAAATGGTCCAACACAGCTTTGAAGAGGAGAAATGACATCCCATTGGAAGGCCGAGGAATGACTCCTGCAGGCTGTCTCCAAGTCCTATGCTTCTTGGATGCCATCCGTTAAGCCTTCCAAGGTTCTTACAGAGCGCATGGACCAGTGTGGGAATGCATATTCAGGACTCTTTCTTTCTCAGAGCCTGGGAACAGCACTGTCAGATTGTCCCAGTCACACTCTCCCTGTGAGGTCCAGAGCTCTGCACAGCTGAAGTCTGAAATGCTTGGCCTTCTAGAATCTTAGTGGGGAGCCTTAGGCAAGTCCCTTAGACTCTAAGTTTTCTCACTTGGAAAATGGACGTAATCATACTCTCTTCAAAGGGATGTTGCAACATTTAATTGTTATTTGCAAAACTTTCTGAGATCTGCAGATGAAAGACCTTGAAGAAGACCACAACATAATTATTATACAGGAATTAATCCCTTCATCAGCCTTTGGGAGTTCTTTCTTTGTTCAATCAGTATCCTCTTTGGGTGGGGGTGTCGCCATACTGCCCTTCCAGATGCAAAACATTCTTACAGGAAGTAATGAGTGGTTCTTGATTTCCTGGTCACCCTCTGGGACTTTCTCTTCAACATCATCCCCAGACCACCACCTTTTCTCATCTTTTTACCGCTTTTATGGCAAAAAGGTCTTGCTCCTTTACCCCTGGTCAGCAGTCAGTATGTTGTGAGTGAGAAGTGGACTCAGTACCAGTAAATTTGCTAACTTAGTAAGCTACTACTCAGTGTTTTCTGCTTTTCAATCCATGGAGAAAGTGTCATGCCAAGTCTTGGATAACAGTGACAGCTTTCTTAGCCCCTAGGAAAACAAATCTCCCTTGTCTGGCATCTGATACTCTTCACCTCTTCATTCTGAAAATGAGATGAAGGTTCTTGGCTTGTGATTTCATAGTGGGGAGAGCCCAATAAAGTCTGAGGCCTTCCTTTGATTTTATCATTGATTCGCTTCTTTCAGCTTTTCCTTTCTTTAAATTCCTCAACTATAAAATGACAATAATAATTTCTTATTAATATTCTTAAAAACTTGTCCTGAGCGGTCAATAAGATCATGTAATTCAAAGCATTTTGAGAACTGTAAAGGATGTGTAAGTACACAGAAGTGAGACAGAGAATTATATGATCTGTAATACAGAAATCAATGGGTACCGCCAACGCTCACAGGAACAGATTTGGAATGAGAAGTGAAGTCATTGATATCAGCCCCCACTGCTCCAAGCTTGCTGAAAGAATCTTGTCTACAAATACTCTGTCTCTTCATCACCTGGCCTCTGAACACCTCCAGTAGTGGAGAGCTCACTACCTATCTATGTGTTCTATTTCATACTCAGAAGCTTCTTACTGCTAGAAAGTCCTTTCTCTAGTTGAGATGACGTATGTTTACCTATCAGTTTTAAAACTGGTTTACAATCCTCGTTCCTAGCTTCACACCAAAAAACAAAACAAAACAAAACAAAAACAAAAAACACAAAAAACTTCCTCCCTTGTAATGGTCCTTCAGATTTGTGAAATCAAGGATCATGTAGCTCCTGGGTTCTTTCTTCATCAGCTAAAACTTCCCAGTTTCTTTGATTGTTCTCATGACACTGTTTCCTGGCCTTTTACTGTTCCAGAGTTAGAGTTAGTGATTTGCCCCACAAAGATGGGGAGCAGAGCTCCAGGACCAGCAGTAGAGCAGGGTGGGAATGGTTGGATATCTTTGGACTCCATATTACAAGGAACACAATGGAAAGGGCATTTTTATCACAGGCTACATCTAGATAGCTCAATCAATATCCAATATCCTCAGTGCCTTGCATACATTTGGAGCTGAATGAATAAATACTGTGATTCAATAAAGGCAGTGAAAGCTTTGATGTCCATCATAAATTGCATATTTATTCCTCCAGAACATTGTGAGTCTTCTAATAATTTTTCTGCTGCTATATCGCAATGGAGGGACAGGACAACTTTTAGTTTCTTCTTCGACCCTGAACTATGCTGAATCTCGCATACACAGGATCTTATATTTTAGGTGCACATGACAAAATGAGGTATGAGGGCAAATTGGAGAGTGGTTCAGACAGGGTGTCATCCCAAGATCTCTCCTACTGCTTTTGTAGCTGTTTCCATTCCCAGTCTTATAGTGACAAAACTTTGGGGCTGGAACAGAAACGAGGTCCCATAACATGAATTATGAGGTGGGGTCTGGGTCACAAATCCAAGTGGAAAAGATATCAGATGTCAGCCAATCCAATCTAGCACTTATGATTGATCTCCTTTATAACACCGGATTCACGTTTGGTTACTATTTACTGAGCAACTGCAATGTGCTAGGCACTGTGCCGGATGTTTTTACACGTAATCTATTATTATAATCGTCTCTTCTATGCAATGAGAAAAGTGTTACAATCTCCCAGAGTTGAGAGAGATTTAACATCAACAACACTGACCTGCAGTGAGATTTCGCCTCATCTTCTGAGGTAACATATATCATTCATTCATCAAGAAATGTCTATGAAACCCTCACCAATGGTTCCCCAAATCTGGATTCTTCTAAGCCTAGGGAGTTACTATAAGAGAATCTCTGAATCCATATGTGTGCTTAAGATTGTCTAGAGAGTGGAAAGCACAGGCATGTTTTACTCGTATGTACTTGTATTTCTTAAGTGTATGTGGGCACTGTTGTGATGAATACAATATCATTTTTAAAAACCATGCTACTAAAACCATGGTGTCCTTGTCATACAGTTTATCAGTCATTAGAAATTTTTATTTGTATACATCATTTTCTGAGCAGTTTTAGGCTTACAGGAAAGTTGAGGGGAAAGTACAGCAAATTCCCATACACCCCTTTGCCTCTCCCTACCAAGTTTCCCTATTATTAACTTCTTGCATTAATGTGGTATATTTGTTATAGTTAATGAGCCAATACTGATATGTTGTTACTAACTAAAGTCCATAGTTTACATTAGGGTTTACTCTTTGTGTTGTACATTTTATGGGTTTTGACAAATGTATAATGACATCTATCTGTCATTACAGTATCATATAGCGCAGTTTCACTGTCCTAAAATCCCCTGCACTCACCGTTTGATCCCTGTTTTCCTCACCGTGAACCACTGAACTTTGTGTTGTCTCTATAGTTTTGCCTTTTCCCAAATGTCATAGAGTTGGAATCATGTAATGTGCAGCCTTTTCAGATTGACTTCTTTCACTTAGCAATACTCATTTAAGGTTCCTCTGTGTTTTCCATGGCTTGATAGCTCATGACTTTTTATTACTGAAAATATTTCATTGTATGGATACACCATGGTTTGTTTAACCATTCTCCAGTCGAAGGACATTTTGGTTGCTCCCAAGTTTAGCAGTTATGAAAAGGTTGCAATAAACATCCACATACAGAGGTTTGGGTGGGCATGTGTTCCACTCATCTGAGGAAATATCACGAAATGTGATTGCTTGACTGTGTGGTAAAACCATGTCTGTTTTGCCAGAAATTATCCAACTCTCTCCCACAGTGGCTGTACCATTTGGCATTCCCTCCACAGGGAATTTTGTGGTTCCTCTTGCTCTACATCTTCATCAGCATTTGATGTTCTCGGTGTTCTGGATTTTGGCCATTGTAGTGGGTGTATTTTTTAAATTTGAAATTTTCTATTGACATATGTTGTTGAGCACCTTTTCATGTTCTCATTTGCCACATATATAGCTTTTCTGATGAGGTGTTGGTTCAGATATTTTGCCCATTTTAAAGTTTATTTTATTGTTGTTCTAATTGTTGAGTTTTAAGAGTTCTTTATATATTTTGGGTAAGAGTCCTTCATCAGGTATATATTTTGCACATATTTTCTCCCAGTGTGCGGCTTATCTTTTATTCTCTTAACAGTGTTCTTCACAAAGTAGAAGTTTTTAATTTTAATGAAGTTTCATTTACCAGTTTTTTTCTTTCATAGACTGTGCTTTTTGCTATTTTCAGTCATCACCAAACCCAAGGTCACAGAGATTTTCTCCTGTGTTATCTTCTAGTAGTTTTTGGTTATATTTAGACCTACAGTTCATTCTGAGCTAATTTTTGTGAAAGATATAAATTCTGTATCTAGATTCACTCTTTTGCATGTGACTGTTCAGTTGCCCCAGCACCTTTTGTTGAAGACTATCCTTCCTCCGTTGAATTGCCTTTGCTCCTTTGTCGAAGATCCCTTGACTCTGCTTGTGTGAATCTATTTCTGGGCTCTCTCTTCTATTCCCTTGGTCTTTTCTTTTGCCAGTGCCACACTGTCTTGATTAATGTAAGTTCATAGTACGTCTTACAGCTGGGTACTGTCAGTCTTCCAACTTGGTTCTGCTTTAATACTGTGTTGGTTATTGTGGGTCTTTCGCCTTCCCATACAAACTTTAGAATCACTTTGTTGATATCCATGAAGTAACTTGCTGAGATGAATAATCCCTTACTTGAGATTGCATTGACTTGATAGATCAAGTTGGGAAGAACTGATATCTTGATAGTACTGAGTTTTTCAGTTCATGTATATGAAATTTCTCCCTGTTTATTTACATCTTCTTTCATTTCTCTCATCAAAATTCTGTGGTTTTCCTCATAGAACTCAAATACACTTTGTGAAATTTAGACCTAAATATTTCAACTTTTCGAGAGTTAATGCAAATGATGTCATTACATTTCAGAAGTTTAACTAGTATTAAGTGGTAATACAACAGAGCGGCCACTCTGTTATATTTTTCAGGTTACAATGTGGTCTGCACAATGAACCTCACACTGCCCCCTTCCTGCAAAATTTCCTGGTGCCCCTTTTACAATTGCTCCCTCTTGCTCCTCCCCACCCCCCATCCCCAGGTAACCACTGATCTCCTGCCTTTCATTAGAGATTAGTTTGCATTTTCTGGAAGTTTATGTTAAGTGGAATCATACAGTA
>PVKM010025949.1:0-19640 GCA_004027735.1 Carollia perspicillata | reverse complement strand
ACACCCCGAGGGAGGCTTCATTTGCCATGGCCTGGAGAGCACTGAGGGCTGATTTTCTGTCCCTGGGACTAATTTGAGCCTGAAAGAGGCAAAGTCATTTATTTAAAAGCTAAAGAAACAATGTAACTTCCAGGAACTTCTAAAAATATATAGCATTTAAATACTGTTGGAACATTTGGGATCATATGTGAGTGTATAGGTGGGCATAGACTTATTTACTTCAAATGTTCACTTGTATCCTTTTTAAACAGGTAATACTTACTCATGAAGAAAATTCAAAACTGTAGATCACCAATAGAGTAAATAAAAAATCATTCATAATTTTATTACCTAATAATAACTCTAATTAATATTTTGAAAAATAATCTTCTGGATCTCTTTTGTATAATGTATGTGAAATATGAATTTTATAATGAAGGTAGGATTGTATCGTGATACCACTATATAAGTAACTCTCTTTGTTTTACCGATAAATATAGGCTGAGCCTATATTTCTCATATCTCCACTTTCCCTCTCTCTCTCTCTCTTTTTTTTTTGAGGTTACTGTTCCTTGATTTACAATGAAACCTCCTGGGAGAGGAAGGTGTTTTTTAGGACTAGCCTAACTCTGGTTTTTCAGAGGGAGTAAATATAGGCTGGGATTGGGAGAATGCTGACCACATTCTCTGCCCTGCTCTCACTTACACTTGTGGTCCCCACCTGCCTCCCTCCTAGGGCCTTGGGAAGGAGTGCTAACTGACTCAGTTTGTAGCTTCGCACCGAGAAATTGAGGGCGAATCCTGAAGGAAATATCCATTAATAATGCAATAGCCGCTCAGAGTTTCAAAACAACATCTGCAGCAGTTAGTGCGTTGCACCTAATGCCACTTACATAATATCTATCAATCTGTAGGATTTACAAGGTAATGGAACAAAAACTTTTCTCACAAAATCAAACTTTTCTTGTCTTTGGAGGTAAAGTTTTTAATAACAAAGTGTTGGGCTGAGCTTTGGGAGCACACTTGCACCTAGAGGGGCAGATTGATCTGAGAGATGTCTACAGTTTCCAGGAGACACTGGGCTATAGTCTCCAGCTTGGGGCTATCAGTGGCTTATCTTTAATAAGTCCTGTGACATCAGGCCAATCACTTCTCCTCTGTTGGCCTCTACTTCTTCCTCTGTAAAAATATTCCCTTTTAACCACCCCACTAAAAAAAATCCCCAAAACCCAAACACTTATTTGGCTCTTCCCTCGAGCCAAGCATAACCTGGTGCTGTGGATACTGTAAGACTGTCAAGTTCTGTGCACTTGAGGGATTTCCCGTTCAGAGCTCAGCTGTCCATGATGACAGCTAAGAGCCACATGTTCCAATTGAATACTTAAAATGTGGCTGGTCCAACTTGAATTGCACTGTAGATTAAAATACACACTGGATTTTGAAGACTGACTATAAAAAATGTAAGCTATACCTTTAATAATTTTTGTGTGTTGATAATCTGTTGAAATGGTAACATTTTGGGTATTGGGTTAAATAAGGTATATTAGTAAAATTTCATTTGCTTCTTTCCATTTTTTAAAATGGCTGTGAAAACATGCAAAATAACATCTGTGACTCTCAATGTAGTTCTACTGGGCAGTGCTGGTCTCGAGAGGAGATAGGTAACAGATGCCATGTAGACATTTAGTTATGTGATTCCAATGGTGCCAAAGGCTTAGGAAGAGGTGCAGGGTTCTCCAAGGGCAGCTAGGAGGAGCATGTGACTGCATCTGAGGGGTTCCCTAAAGGATGAGAAAGAGTAAACCAGGTGAACAGTGAGGTGGATGCTGGGGTTGGGGAAAGAGTGTCCAGGCCAAAAGAACAGCAGGTGTGCATTGGTAAGTTTGAGGAACAGAAGGGATGGCATGGCTAGATTCAGAGAGGAACGGGGAGAGAGTGGAGAGAGTTGGTAGGGAAAATCATATTGAGGATCTGGGATATTATCTTGAGGAATTGTTGGAAAGGATAGGCAGAGGAATGACCTGACCCATTCATTTAAAAAATCAAATTGATATAACTGAAGAATTGAGCAGAGTCCTTAAAGAAGTGGAGAGACCCTGTTGTCTCCCTGGTGGTATTTTCAGGTGGGCTCTGCTGAAGTTACTTCCCAGGAGTCATCAGTTCTGACCTCAGGAACTCACCAGAGTGGGGGAGACAGACCCAAATGAAGTTCCTCCTCCATAATACAAGGGAGGTAGAATTCTAACAAGGAGTCCAGAGAATTTTAAAAAAGGATTTTGGAGGTGCTGAAGAATGAACAAGATTTTATGAGTAGAGAAGGCAGGGAAGGATATTTAGGTAATAAAAAAATAGCTACCATGAAATATTGTGGGCTTTCTATATTACAGACTCCCTGCAGGTGCTCAGCAGGCATTATCTCAAATGATCTTTAAGTGATACTTTAAGTTAGGCATTACTATTTTCATTTTACAGATTACATTGAAGATTAGGGGTTAAGTAACATGCCTGATCTTCATTATAAATATTAATTGAATCCTGTTAGTAAACAGTGGACTAAGAATTAGAAATTAGGTGGGTCTAATTTCAGAAGTTCTGTTCTTAATATATATATTGGGAAACAGTCTAGTAACATGTGTGTATATGTTTTATTTTTTAATTTTTAGAGGAATTTTAAAAATGACATTTATCAAGTGTTTTATGTGTGCCTGTCTGTGTGTACTGTGGTTATGAGCACAGAGGCTACACCCACACTTCCTGGCTTTCAATCCAGGCTCTGCCACTTGACCTCTCTGTGTCTTTGTCTTCCTGGCCACATAGAGATGACAATAAGAGCTTCTTTTTCAAGGCTGTGGTGGGGATTCAGAAACTTAAAAAAAAATTATTTTCACGTAATTTATTTATTCTAAATATAAGATAGCATGAAGATGATGAGAATCTAATATTTTTGATGGTAGATCTCTAAACTAAACACTTGGAAAAAGAGGGATATTTATGAAGAACTATTTTCTGATATAAAGGCAAAGTATGGAAGAGTTTTTGATATTAACTGTGGGCAGTGACTTCCGAAAGATCCATTGGGCTATATATACCACTATCATCTCACACTAACAACAACAACACAATTCTTATAATAGCTATTAAATAAGAACCATCTCATTTAATTCTCAGTCCATTCTCCAGATGAGCTAAGTGTGTGGCCTACATTTACATGGACACAAAGTGGAAGGGCCAGGATTCAAACCATGTCCTTTCTGATTCCAGTACCCTGTGTTGCTCCTTTGGTTTGGGTTTGAGCCATGGAACTCCATGTGGCAGGTGTGCTCTCAGTGGGCTGGTTTCCCCTTCCTTCTATCAGAATAATTGCAAATAAGTAAAAAATGCCCTTTCCCATCCTTCCTCTTCCCCATGTTCATTCCTTACCTTTCCAACAAGTCTGGTGGGTGGTGCTCTTGCAAACCCTGACACCCCAGCCAAAGCCACCTAAATAGTAATTTGCTTCCCTCCCTTTCCTTAATTCTCTTTTCCTGACATTGCCACCTGAGTATAACTCTTTTCTGGGAAAAAAAAAACCCTTGTGAATCAAACTAGAGACAATTTGAGGAATGGAGAGACAGGAATCTGAGCAGTTCCTCAGCTTATGTCAATGCTGAGCTACTGCAGAGACAAGAAAAAGGGAGATAAGACCAATCTGAAAAGAAAGGCCTCATCCTGGGACCTGTTACAATCGAGTCCTATTCCCAGGAAGTGAGGCAGCTGGGTATCATTCATTTACATGGCTTAATTGTATAATAAAGAGGTCTGCAAACTTTCCCTTTAAAGGGTCAAAAAGTAAGGATTGTAGATTTTGTGGGCCATTATGGTCATTGTTATAGTTAGTCAACTTTGACTTTGTACTTCGGAAACAGTAATAGAAGATATGTAAATAAGTGGGCATGGCTATAGACCAAAAAATGTAGTTATGGACTCTGGAATTTGAGTTTCATATAATGTTCACATGTCATAAAATAGTAATGTTCTTTTGATTTTTTTCAACCACTTAAAATATGAAATCCACACTTAGCTCATGGGCTGGGTTTTGCTTACTGGCCCTAGTTTGCCAATGCCTACTCTGTACCAGGTGCAGTGTGAACACACAAACATGGCCTTGACCCTCATAGGGCTTGTGTGGAGTTGTTCAATTTTCTCGAAGTATGTTCCTTGGAACACATTTTAATAAATGTCTCATCAAAAATGGCATCTATGCTCAAGGATGTTTAGGAAATACTGAGTTAAGGAAAGTTCCTTTACTATAGGACTTTTCAGAGCTTTAATATACTAATACCCATTGTGAATTTCCAAGAGGGGGAATATAGTAAAAGAAACTTGCAAATGCAGAGTCATTTGAGTACAGAACATTTTTTACATTTGGAACTTTTTTTACAATTGGTGTTCCATGGAACACACTGTAAGAAAACCCTCTTCTCTTTTTAAATAGGAAAATGAAGTCATTTGCTAAGGTCCCCTCCACTGCTGAATTGAAAGATTAATCTAAAGTGGAGGTCTCCTTTTTCTAGGGTTATCATCTATCTCTGAAAGTACAGACAACATTTTAGAATTACCTTTACTCTTTTAAAAAGATGAAACTAATAAAAAGAAAGATCTATTTTGTTATTTTCTAAAGCACAATGTGTTACTTCTCATTTTGTCATGTAAACCCTGGTGAATAGCCTGATTGTGTCTGTGGCTCTGAGTTCTTACAGTCCCCATGGCTCCTCTCAAACTCACCTCACCATCAGCTACAGGATTCATTTCCAGTTTCATTCTTCTCAGTTGTATAATTGCTGCTTTAATAATGAAACTTCAAAGTCCATCGGACCCTAAGCTCGTCAGGTCTGGGGTCCACAATGCTAAAAGCAGCTGAAATGAGACTGGGAAAAGCTCCCACACATTCAACCAAGATGTGAGTTATTAAAAGCAAACATGAATACAGTACTAGGGTTTAATGGGACCAGTTCAATTATAATCAGAGAGCCTTTCAAGAAACTCATATAATATGAAAGATCTCGAGGCCCCAGGTGCTAAAGGACTTAAGAGTAAAGTCATGTCTTATGTGGGATTCAGTGTTTGAAGTCAGCAGATAAACCAAAAATCATCAATAAAATGCAAAAAAAAAAAAAAAAACCCCAAAACCACATGACTTTGTGTACACTCTGCAGTCCCTCAGTAAGTCTAAAAAACTACAAAGTCAATTTCCCCCTCTAGTGTTGTAGGAATTCCCTTAGCATCAGATGAAGTAGATGGCCTCACATTTTGGGGTCTTACTGTACAAAAATCATCTTGCCCTCTTTGGTGATCCACTTTCCCTGAGAGATGTACCTCTGATGTGGCCTGTTTGCCCTGAAATGTCTTATCGTAAATGACTTTAGATAAATCACATTGCAAAATGTGGTTTTATTTTTTGTCTGTCTTGCTTGGAGTGTCCCACAT
This sequence comes from Carollia perspicillata, assembly GCA_004027735.1. NCBI lineage: Eukaryota > Metazoa > Chordata > Mammalia > Chiroptera > Phyllostomidae > Carollia > Carollia perspicillata. The sequence continues at coordinate 14,195 of PVKM010025949.1, read as the reverse complement.
TTCTTCTGAATTTAAGTTTATCTATCACTATCATAATGTCCTTGGCATGTTGTGACACTGTGTATTCATGGAACCTGGCCTGGCTCTACCCTTCACCCAACGAAGATCCTGAAAAGTACATAGATAAATATAAGGATAAGGAATATTGGTAAGATCCATTTCAGATGAAAGAGTAAAAAGGAAACAAACAAGGTGAGATGAAGTAAAATAAGTATCTTAATATTCTTATTGACTCTAGTCCCCACCCCTTCCCCCACATATATACTAGAGTAGAGGGGAGAAGAACAATATTCTGTTCTTAGAAGGTAAAACAATTTCCTGTGGGACTCGAGCCCAAGCCTTCTGACTCCAGAGTCTTCTGTACTTTGATTCCCATTCCATAGCACATACACAAACCTGCCTCCTGGAGTCACCAAAGGGGGTGACTGGTTGTGGCTACAAGTATCTCTGGAGCTTCAGCCAAATGATCTACAACTGACCTATGAACATCACCCGGTATCTGAATGATTTCAGACATTATCTCATGGGTAGGGCAGTATTTAAACAGTTTTTAGAATAAGTAGAATTTAGGTGTGCTTGAGTTGGGCTGCAGGTGAGGCGTCAAAATGCCATTTCTGGAAGAAGGAACATTTTTTAAAAATACATTTTATTGATTATGCTATTACAGTTGTCCCATTCCCCCCTTTATTTCCCTCCACCTTGCACATCCCCTTCCACCCTCATTCACCCCCTTTAGTTCATGTCCATGGGCTGTACACATAAATTCTTTGGCTTCTACATTTCCTATACTATTCTTAACCTCCCTCTGTCTATTTTCTACCTACCATTTATGCATCTTATTCACTGTACCTTTTCCCCCATTCTCCCCTCTGCCTCTGCCCACTGATAACCCTCCATGTGATCTCTTCTGTGATTCTGTTCCTGTTCTAGTTGTTTGCTGAGTTAGTTAGTTTGTTAGTTTGTTTTAGGTTTGGTTGTTGATAGTTGTGAGTTTGTTGTCATTTTACTGTTCATACTTTTGATCATCTTCTTTTTCTTAGTCAAGTCCCTTTAACATTTCATATAATAAGGGATGGGTGATGATGAACTCCTTGAACTTGATCTTATCTGGGAAGCACTTTATCTGCCCTTCCATTCTAAATGATAGCTTTGCTGGATAGAGCAGTCTTGGATGTAGGTCCTTGCCTTTCATGACTTGGAATACTTCTTTCCAGCCCCTTATTGCATGCAAGGTTTCTTTTGAGAAATCAGCTGACAGTCCTATGGGAACTCCTTTGTATGTAATGTCTCCCTTTCTCTTGCTGCTTTTAAGATTCTCTCTTTCTCTTTAATCTTGGCTAATGTAATTTTGATGTGCTTTAGTGTGTTTCTCCTTGGGCCCAACTTCTTTGGGACTCTCTGAGCTTCCTGGACTTCCTGAAAGTCTATTTGCTCTGCCATATTGGGGAAGTTCTCCTTCATTATTTTTTCAAATAAGTTTTCAATTTCTTGTTCTTGTTTTTCTGGCACCCCTATGATTCAGATGTTGGAATGTTTAAAGTTGTCCCAGAGATTCCTAAGCCTCTCCTCATTTTTTTGAATTCTTGTTTCTTCATTCTGTTCTGGTTGACTGTTTATTTCTTACTCTGCTCCAAATCATTGATTTGAGTCCTGATTTCCTTCCCATTACTGTTGCTTCCCTGTACATTTTCCTTTATTTCACTTTTCATAGCCTTCATTTTTTCCTCTAATTTGTGACTATACTCAACCAATTTTGTGAGCATCCTGATTACCAGTATTTTGAACTGTGCATCTGATGGGTTGGCTATCTCTTCATTACTTAGTTGTATTTCTTCTGGAGCTTTGATCTGGTCTTTCATTTGTCTCAGCATGACTGTTACATAGTAAGGGATGGAACCTTAGGTGTTCACCAGAGCGGGGCAACCCAGGTTGCTGTGTCGTGATGCTGTTTGTGGACGAGGGGTCCAAGAGGGAACAGTGCCACTTGCTCTTCTCTCTGCTGGTTTTCCGTCACTTCCCCCAGTACCCACAATCAAATTGGGCCCTTCTGGTGCTGGTTCTTGGGTGGGTGGGTTTGTGTACATTCTAGGACCTTGTGGGTCTCTGCAATGAACTCCCCTGTGAGGATGGGAGTTTCTCCCTCTGCCGCCTCAACCCACACAGGCGTTTTCAGTCAGAGGCTGTGAGGCTTTATTTCCCAGTACTGGAACCGTGGGTTGTGCAGTTTATCTCGCTCCCCAGTTGTTCCTCCCAATTTATCTGCAGGAAAATATGTGACCGCCCAGTCCACAAGCCACCACCTTGCCTGCTCTTGTCCTCTAGCCACTACCGTGCCTTGAGTCCTCTCTGCCTGGCTGCCTGTCTCTGCCTCTCCCACCAGTCTGGATTAAGGTTTCTTCTTTAACTCCATGGTTGTCAGACTTCCATACAGTTCGATTTTCTGACAGTTCCAGTTGCTTTTTATTTTTAAATTTGTTGTTGTCCTTCTTTTGGTTGTGTGAGAAGGCATAGTATATACACCTATGCATCCGTCTTATCTGGAAGTTCAGAATATTTTTTTAACATTCAATTTATTTGTGTCATCATTAATTTCATTTATCACTTTCTTTTTTAAAAATGTATTTTATTGACTATGCTATTACAGTTATTCCATTTCCACCCCTTTATTCCCCTCCACCCTGTACCCCCTTCCCACCAGGATTTCCCCCTTAGTTAATGTCCATATATAAGTTCATATGACTTCTTTGAAGTTATACATATAAGTTCCTCGGCTTACATTTCTTATACAATTTTAACCTGCCCCTGTCTATTTTGTACCTACCATTTATGTTTCTTATTCCCTGTATCATTTCTCCTGTTCTCTCCCCTCTCCCTTCCTGTTGATAACCCTTCAAGTGATCTCCATTTCTGTGATTTTGTTTCTGTTCTAGTTGTTTGCTTAGTTTGTTGTTGTCATTGTTGTTATTGATAGTAGTAAGTTTCTTGTCATGTTACTGTTCATACTTTTGATCATCTTCTTTTTCTTAGGTAAGTCTTTTTAGCATTTCAAATAAGGGCTTAGTGATGATGAACTCCTTTAACTTGACCTTATCTGGGAAGCACTTTATCTGCCCTTCCATTCTAAGTGATAGCTTTGCTAGATAGAGTAATCTTGGATGTAGGTCCTTGCCTTTCATGACTTGGAATATATACTTTTTCCAGCCCCTTTTGCCTGCAAGGTTTCTTTTGAGAAATCAACTGACAGTCCTATGGGAACTCCTTTGGAGGCAACTGTCTCCATTTCTCTTGCTGCTTTTAAGATTCTTTCCTTCTCTTTAATTTTGGGTAATGTAATTATGACATGCGTTGGTGTGTACTTCTTTGGGTTCAACTTCTTTGGGACTCTCTGAGCTTCCTGGACTTCCTGGAAGTCTATTTGCTTTGCCAGATTGGGGAAGTTCTCCTTCACTATGTTTTAAAATATTTTTTTTCATTTCTTCCATTCCCTCTTTTCCTTCTGGCACCATTATGATTCAGATGTTGGAATGCTTAAAGCTGTCCCTGAGGTTTCTAAACATCTCCTCATTTTTTTTGAATTCTTGTTTCTTCATTCTGTTCTGGTTTACTGTTTATTTCTTCCTTCTGTTCCACATTGTTGATCTGAGTTCTGGTTTCCTTCCCTTCACTATTGGTTCCCTATATATTTAGCTTTATTTTGCTTTGCATAGCCTTCACTTTTCCCTCTATTTTGGGACCATACATAACCATTTCTATGAGCATCATGATTGCCAGTGTTTTTAACTGTGCATCTGATAGTTTAGCTATCTCTTCATTGCTTAGTTGTGTTTTTTGTGGAGGTTTGATCTGTTCTTTCATTTGGGCTGTGTTTTTTGTCTTGCTGCACCTGTTATGTAGTAAGGGGCAGAGCCACAGGTATTCTCCAGGGCAGGGCATCCCCCTTCAATTTGTTGTGGTGCTGTATGTGGAGGAGAGGTCTGAGAGGAAATAATGTTGCTTGCTCAGCCCTCCGTCAACTTTCATTCACCTCTCCTGCTACCCACAAGTAAACTGGGCCCTTCTGGTACTGATTCCCAGGTGAGTGGTTTTGTGTGTTCTAGGACCCTGTGGATTTCTCTAATGAACTCTTCTGTGAGGTTGGGAGTTTCTCCTGCCACCTCAACCCCCACAGGTTTTTTTCAGTCAGAGGTTTTGAGGCTTTATTTCCCCACACTGGAACCCTGGGTTGTGCAGTCCGTCTCACTCCCCAGTTGTTCCTCCTGGTTGATCCGCAGGTAAATGTAGAATTGCCTGCTCTGCTAGCTACTGCCTCACCTGTAGTGGTTCTCCAGCTGCTGCTTTGCTGCATGTTCTGTCCACTCCAGCTGCCCATCTCCACCTCTCTTACTGGTCTGGATGAATGTGTCTTCTTTAACTCCTTGGTTGTTGGATTTCCACACAGTTTGATTATCTGGCAGTTCTGTTTTTTGTTTTTTTTTAATTTGTTGTTTTCCTTTTTTGGTTGTGTGAGGAGGCAAAATGTATATACCTACTTCTCCGTTTTGGCTGGAAGTAGAAGAAGGAACATTTTAAAACAAAGGCATAGAGAAGTCCTCTAGGTAGAGACTGCTCTAATTAGATTTATTTCCCTGGGATAGAAGTACATGAAAGATCTTTAATGAGATTTATTGGAATGAAATTTATTAATCATATTTATTGGCATTTCTAGAGGAAGGCAGACACTTATGTTTGGCTAGAGCACAAGGAATAGAAAGATCAACCAAGGGAAAGAAGGTTGAAAAACAGATGGGGTCAGACCCTGGAGGGCCTATGGGGGGCAGAATAATGGCTCTCCAAGACGTCCACACCTTAATCCCTGGAACCAGTGACTACATTAGGTGACATGGCAAAGGGGAATTAATGTTACAAATGGAATCAGGGTTGCTGACTTATGATGGAGGTATTATCCTGAATTATCTGAGTGGGCCAATGTAGTCATGAGTGGAAGAGAGAAACTGATAGCTGATAACCAGAAAGATGCAGAGTATGGAGGACTCAGCCATTGTGGCTGGTTTTGAAGATGGAGAAAGGACCTGATTGCTAGCCAAGGAATGGGGTGATCTCTAGAAGTTGGATAAAGCTACAAAATGTATTCTCCTTGGAGACTCCAGATGAAATGCGGCTCTGCTGACACCTTGATTTTTAGCCTATTGATATTCATTTCAGATATCTGACCTCCAGAATTGTAAGATAATACATTTGTGGTGGTGTAAGCCACTAAGTTTGTAATAATTTGTTATAACAGCAATAGGAAACTAATGTACTGTCTCGAGGAGAGGTTGCATGTCCAGTGAGGTAGAGACTGGGATAAGCCCAAACTCTCACTAGCCATAGAATCTTGGGTAAATTCCTTCACCAATTAGAGCAACTTCACTGAATGGAGCTTTCCACAATGATGAACCTGCACTGTCAATGTGGTAGCCACTAGCCACATGTGTCTGTTGGCCTTTAAAAATTGTGGCTAGTAACTGAATATTTAATTTAATTGAAATTAACTTAGATTTAAATTCAAATAGCCTCATCTGTCCCTGGCTACCCTACTGGAGAACACAGTGTCAGAGCCTTGATTTTCTCATATGAATAGAAGGTAATAACAAAACCTATTTCTTAGGGTGACTATTTAATAATAGATATGCATTAGATAATATAAAATAATGTTTGGTCTGTGTTCAGTTAATGAAAACATTTTAATGGATAACAAATGTTAATGGATAACATTTGTATCCATCTATGTGGGCAAAGACATCTCATTTTATTGGAGGGTTGGATTAAGTCCTACATCCTTGAAAAACAGAACAGTTTGTCATGATCTTCTATGACTTTTCTCTTTAGAAGGCTGAATCAATTTGCTATTATCTTGACATTTTTTCATACATGCCCCTTTCTAACCTTTTAAAGTAACACTTGAAGTTTTTTCCTAATCATGTGAAAATTTCTGAATTTCTTAAACCACATCAGAATCTGTCTGAGCTAACCTATATGTTCGGTGCCTGTAGCAGAAAGCAGCCCATCCATGGCTTATGCCCCAGCTGTAGGGTGTGTTCAGTCTTCCAGGCTCTGTGACTTGTTCTCCTATACCATCTCCCCCACCTCATTCTCCTTTCACTGCTGTATACCTGCTTCACCTTTGGCCTCAGGTCCCCCATTCCAGGTAGGCAGGAAGAAGATATGCACTTCCTTTGAGACTTTGCCTTTTTATTTTCAGAGAAAAGCCCTTCTCAGGAGATTTCATTCTGTTTCTTGACATTTCATGTCTGTCAGAGACATGTCACCTGGGTACCCCTGGGAAAGTAATTCATCATACTTCCTAACCTCTAGAGTAGAGGAAGAGAAAGTGGTTAGTCTGGGTATTTAGTGAGGCAACCTATGTTATCTGGCTGGGTGTTTAAACAATTAATTCAAGCTGCAACTCAAACCAAATACTTACTATGTATCTGAATATGCTTAGTCTAATCTCTTTGAGTCTCAGTTTGTTCATCTAAGAAAAGACAGCACTTGGAAAGACAGCACTAAATATATATGTGAAGACTTTTTTTTTTGTAAACTATACAGTGATGGAAAATCAAGGGACAGGATGATGTTGGTTCCTCACTTAAAATGTCCCCCTTTCCTATACTTGATCCATTATCCTCATATGCTCTAATTAGAGTCCCTTTTACAATGGCCCTGTTAATCCTATTAATAGCTAGTTTGACTCATCAGAGGCCTATATCTTAGGCTGAGTTCCTTAAAAGCAGAGCCTAAGTGGGGATCCTTCTGTAAATGAATCATTGAGCAGGTATCTCAGCAGAGTCCTGCAAGGGAAGGAAAGAAGTATTAGGAAGGAGAATAAGTAAATACAGATGTATTTATTATGTGGTATTCAGCCTGACTCGAAGAAGAGCCCTGGAATATGAATTCCACCTCAGAGGTTGTCCTGCCTAAAGGCCCAGGGGCCTGAGCTTTCATACACACTTATCAGTCAGTCATTGTACAGCTCCCACAGTCAGCTCCCACAGGTTGTTCTTGGGAGCGGGGCTTATAAACCCCAGGCTTCTTTAGATTAAGCAGGTCATCAGCCAAGGGCAAGTCTGGAGAAAGGTACAGGTGTGACTACAGAAGCTGGGGATGGTGCAGGCCAAGCACAGAAAGATCTGGTTAGGGTGTCAATTTCATCTATTGCAAATGAATGTGGAAATGGAAAAATTGCTTATTCTTGTGAGTTGAAAGAGTCTATCTTATTCTTATTTGTCAGAGAGCCATCTTCACCTATTTTCTGTGCTTTCTCCTTCTGTGATAAAAATCTCAAGATTCCATTAATGGAAATTTTGGAACAAAACTGGAGAGGGTAATCTAATTGTATCAGTGAATGCATACTGTGCCCGTGGCAATAAACTCCTTTCCCATTTTGGCTTTCTCCTGACCTGTAGGACCACATGAGATTCAGAGAAAATTGTTTTTCTTATTGATACAGTTTTAGAGAATTGTTAGCACTTGGTATTTAAAAGAGCTGGAGAAAATGAGAGTGAAAGCAGGGAAGTCCCTCCTATTGTATTTATAGAAATACGATAGATCTGTGGATCTGTGAGGAGGCTGAGGGAGGAGTTCTCACTGAGGGTATACCTAGAGTTGAATATAAAAAAATCATGATCATAATAATAGTTAACATTTCTGGAACTCTGGTCCAGGCCTCGTGCAAAGAACTTTACACATCTGTTCTCATTGGATCATCACAACAACTTTACAAAGCAGGAAGCATGATTATCCCCATTTTACAGATGAAGAAATTGAAGCTCAGAAAAACGAAGTTGTTTGCCTAAGGTCACATAGATGGTAAGAGGCAGAGCTGGGACTTTAATCCAAAATCTGAATGACTATGTGGCAGAAGTATCTGAAAGCCTCAAAATGAGTGATGTGCATGACCTGGGGTCCAAGGGCTTATTTCCTCACTAAGAGAATAGCCAGAAAATGACAATACAGGCAAGAAATATTTGTATTTTGTAGGAAGGGAACATTTAAAATAAGTTTGGAAACAATATGTTAAATACTACCATACTATTCTTCATTCCACAATTATTTAATGAGCTCCAGTTGTGTGCCAAGCCCAAACCAGGCATTGGGGATAGGATCACAAAGTGGTTACAGCCTTCACAGTGCTTAGGGTCTAGTTTGGAAAGATGGACATTAAATGACTGTATATGCACAATCATGTTTGTGATAAGGACACAAAGAAAGAGGCCAGCATACTACAAAATTATCAGAGCAAAGATGCTTCACTTAGTGTGGGACTGAGGCATTAGGGTGAGCTTCCCTGAGGAAGTAACCTTTAAACTGTGGTATAAAGGTGAGTATGGTGTAAGGAGAATGTTACGGCAAGAGGGACTAGAGAAGGCCATGAGGCGTGAGTGGTATGCTTACTGCAGCACCTGGAGTACCTGTCTTTGCCCTGTAGTATTGTGGCCAGTAAATTAAGAGGGCCTTAGAAGGACTGTGTTCATTCAGAAGAGAGTAGCTTGGATGTTCATTATCCACATTGACTTTATAATCAAGGATAATGTAGAGATACCCAAGACTAAAATATACTGAGAACATTTTAATGTGCCATACTCCAGGCAAAGTACCTTATGTTCTGTATTTAAGTCCTATAACTCTATGAGGTAGATTACTACTACTATGCCATTTTACAGATGAGAAAACTGAGGCACAGAGATGCTTACTTAGTAACATATTCAAGGACAGAGAGCTAATAAATGTCAGAGTTATGATTTAAAATCAGGCTCTCAGACTTCAAAGCCCACTCCCTAAAGCTTAAGCTCTGAAACCACTTGGAAATCATGTGATGTGAATATTGTTGAAGGATTGGGGCATAAAGCCTGGACTTTTTAACCAAGCCACACCCTTCTATGTTTCCCATCTTAGTAAATGGCACTACTGTCCTCTCACTTGGCCAGACAACCTGGGTGTCACCAATAGCCTCTCCACTTACTTCTGCTCTCATGGCCAGCTATGACTGGAGTCATCAGAATTTCTCTGCCGTCTGCATCCCTACAGCAGCCAGCGAGTCCCAGTCACCATCATCTTTCTCAGTTTCATTCCTCCAATTCATCCTTCACGCATCCCACTGCTCAAATTATCTCATTAAAATGTAAATTTTTTTGTGCTGCTCTCCTTAAAATCCTCCGAAAATCCCTAACTAATATATAGCAGCGCTCCTTTATAGATTGATTCTTAAAACCTCACTGTGATACAGTAGCCTGTTTTTTAAAAGACAGAGGGTTGGTTTATGCCAGAATTTAGGCAGAAATGCTAGAGGGCAAGATTATTTTCTCAATATAAAAGAGAATTTTAAATATTTTTGAAGTCTTGACTTAGTTAAGTTCTGTCTTGTATACTGCAGAGGTGTAAGCATCAAGTCTAACCTAATTTTGTCTCCCCACTTCTTGTGCCTTATATTCTAGAATGAGTTCTTCCTTCTTGATAACATTGCCATATTTCTCAGTTCAGGTTCAGGTGTTCCATCTTTGTTTTTCATCACATCCATGAATTTTTAGGTTTTAACAAAGGGGGCTGGGAAGAGAGATGCAAACTTGGAATAGGACTAGGCTGGTCCTCTGGCCTAATTAAAATGTAAATTGAGGGAGCGGGTTTTTAAAGTAGTAATTTCTTTCTACAGATATACACAGGCATTCAGATTTTCCAACTCCTCTCATCTTCTATATTAGTAGTTCCTTCAACTTATTAAATATTTATTATGTTTCTTTATTGGATGTTATTTGTAATTGCCTAGATATTACCCTCCATGTATCTTCTTCAGAAATATTAATCTTTACATTTACTAAGATCGATAGCCTCAATGTTTGGGGTTTTGAAATAAACAAGAGTCTATAGCTCACACTTGAAAAAAGACACCTTTAGAAAGGTAGAATATAATTTTGTTTGCCTGAGCTTGTGGATTGGAGGACTGTTGGAAGTATTTTGGAAATTAGTTTTTGCTGATTTTCTAGGGAGAGACTATGTATTCTCTGGGGCCATGTGTCACAGGCAGGGATTGTTGCTTTTTGAAATGAGGACAGGCAGGCATCTTTCATCCCTGGAAGATCACAAGCAATCACACAGCTTCTAGAATTCAATTAGATTTGTCACAACTTTGGTCTAATAATAGAGGAATATGTTAAACACTGAAAGCCCTCATAATTTGCTGGGTTTGTTGAGTGCTGAGTGTTCCTGAATTTCAAGCTTAGAAGCTGGTTTCCAATTTCGTTTTATACACTATAGTTCAACCTAACACCCTAGTGAAGCCCTGGCAGTGGGACATCACATCCCCTTGTGTTGAAACAGAGGTACTCTAGACTTAGCCTGCCCAGGTTCAAACCCCAGCTCTACCACTTGGTTGTGTGGCTTTGTGCAAGTAGTTTAACCCCTTTAATCCTGGTTGCCTAATAAGGATTCTCCTGCCTCATAGAGATGCCAGGAGAATATTAGATGAGATAAAGTGTATAAAGCGTTTGGAACGGAAGCTGGTCTCTATTAAATGCCCAATAAATGCTTTATTATTACCAGTCTTGTCTGTTAGTCTGTTAAATTCTTGTCTAACTTTCTACTATATTTCCTGGGCCTACTCGGGCATTGAGTCAGCACTCAGTAAATATTAATTGACAGAGTAGAGAAATGATTTGGTCAGAGGGAAGGACCTGAAGGAACTAAAACCAAATAACAACAACAGCAACAGCAGCAGTAACAACAACAACACGTACTCTTGTGTAGCATGAGCATGTCTTCATTCATTAAGTCATTCATTTCCCAGGATAACCCTGGGAGGAGGTACTATTATTATTCTCCCCATTTTACAAATGAGGAAACTGAGACCTACAGGTGAGTTTAGCCACTCACCAAGGCCACTGAGATAATAAATGCTAGAGCTATTTCTTGAACTCAGGTTTGTCTGATTTGGGGGCTGGACTACATTTCCATGGCAATTGACAAGAAATAATTGAGTCTCAGATGTAAACAGGCTACATTTATTTTCAGGGTCTCTTTGTCCTCCCCTCCATTTTTGTCATCTTTCTCTTTTTTAGGCAAATTCCAGTGTGGGATGACCAGTTTTGTATCCTTTACTTTCATTGGTATACCTATGTGTAGCTGCAGAGAAATGACAGTAAACATATTGGTGATGGTTTTCATGTGGGAGTATCTGCTCCAATTATTTGCATTAAGACAAACAATCTACTTGAGATTATGCCTTAGGCACACATGCAATGCACATGTTCACATTCACATGTGGAGAGAGGTCCAGACCTTCTCAGATGGCCTGGATGGGCCAGGGACAGTACTGAGCGTGTTTACAGACTATATATCTTATTTGATGCTTGAACAACGACAAAAAGACAATGATACTAATCAGTGTATTCTACAAATGTTTACTGAGTACTTCCTTTGTACCAGGCACTGTTTATGCTCAGTGTGTTCAGAGAGCTGGGAGTGACTGGGCATATAACTCCTCCCAGGTTGCTCATAGTCAATAAAAACCCAGCTTTCTTGTTCTCAGCAGGACAAACTTGGAAGTGTAATGTGCCCTCACAGCTCCCTAATGGATCAGGCTGAGGCTACACCTAGCTTGATGCTGCACCCTGTTTAGCCTTTTCCTTTTCCTTTCTTGCTTTCCTATTCCCTCATCAGCTTCTTCTGAGAGTACTTCATTAGTGCAATCCTTTCAAATATATGCTTGTACCAGGACTTGCTTTTGGGGAATTTGACCTAAGAGTGTGACCTCTGGCATTATCTCATAGTTGAGTTTATGATGCCACAAACTACAGAAGATTTTTGAAGCAAAGGAAATTCCAAGGATCAGAATCTCTGATTGCAGTTTGAGGAGGAGAGAATTAAGGGCAGATTTTAATATATCAATTAATTACCCAGTTCATCACAAACTGCTATAGCTAGCCCTTTACTAAGCAAATGATCAGTGAGAGGCTGCTTCTTTTGACCCTGAGTCAGTAGGAAAGTGTAACATTTCTGCTTTGTTGACTTTGCCACAGAGCCATGAGAGATGGAGAGGTGACTTCTTAATGGCAAAGAGGGACCTAGCTAAGGAGCTATACAAGGGCTTCTGGCTTTCTACGCAGAACCCTTAACAACCTTCCTTTTAGTGAATGAGGGAGATGAGCCCTTTGGAAGAGGCCTGTTTCCCTTTGGGTAGGAGTAACTTCAGAATGATAATTATGATATTATTCCAGCCTTGAAATGCTTGTTATATATATTCCTGTGGTGTCTACAGCACTTTTACTCCTCCCAAAATAGTTTCTTGCTCTTGAGTTGGTGAAGCAGATCACATGCAGAAATGGGGGAGGGAAGAGAAGCCAAACCTTACTTCTCAATAAAGCAAGAGCTAAATACTACTGGAATTGAAAATGTCACTGGTAACTGACTGTTTGGAAGTCATCTCTGCCTTTAGCTCTTTATCTTACTCCAAGCTGTCTGTTCTGTAAATAGTCATGCTCTCCAATCCTCAGTCTCTGGCTGCAGGAGGCAGAATAATAGGCTCTCCAGAAGGCCCATGTCCTATTCCTGGATCCTGGTATACAGGGTGGAAAAAGTAGTTTTACAGTTGTTTATATGAAAAATAATACAATAATTAATAAATAAAAATACAAGAATAAACATTGTGTTTTGCATACTCACAACTGTAAACCTACTTTTGTTTACAAAAGTAAACACCTATATGTTACCCGACCTATATGTTACCCGACATGGCAAAAGGTTTTTGCATATGTGATTAAGTTAAGGATCTTGGATGGGGAGATTTTCCTGGGGTACCTGAGTGGGACTGATGTAGTCACAGTTAAAAAAGGAGGCGAGTAGGCCAGAGTCAGAGAACAAACTACGATTACAAAAAAAAGATTGGAGTGAGGCCATTGCTGGGACACAGCCGAGAGTTAAGAAATCCAGGCAGCTGACAGCAGTGTCCAACATTTTGATGTCTCTGCACCACACCAGAAGAAGAAGAAGAGTTGTTTTGGGTCACACATTAAATACACAAACACTACAAAAACTGGCAAGCAAAAAAAAAAAAGGTCTTAGGTAAATTTATGATCTTGTGTTGAGCCACATTCATAGCCATCCTGGGTCACATACGGCCTATGGGTTGTGGGTTTCATACCCCTGCAAGCTGGAAAGGCAAAGGACAATCTTTGCTAGAGCCTCCAGAAGGAACACAGTTCTACTACACCTTGACTAGAGCACTGTTAAGTCGCATTTTGGACTCCTGGCCTTCAGAACTATAAGCTATGGTAATAAATATGTATTGTTTTAAGCAACCATGGTTGTAGTAACTTATTTTTTTCTTTAAAGAATTTATTTATTATTTTTAGAGACAGGGTAAGGGAGGGAGAAAGAGAGGGAGAGAAACATCAACATGAGAGAGAAACATTTATTGGTTGCTTCTCATACGCACCCTGATTGTGGAGCAAGCCTGCAACCTCGGCATGTGCCCTGACTGGGAATTAAATTGGTGACCTTTTGCTTTGTAGGGCAACATCCAACTGAACCACACTGGTCACGTGGAATAGTTCTTTTGGAATCACATTTCTGTACAAAGCCAGTTTGCATAGCCAAGAACCTACCCACATACCTTCCCTTTCTAGTTTTTTTTTTTTTAATGAACAAATTAGTGAGAAATGAATCAGTATGGAAATAATAGAAGCTACCTAATAAAACTCAATCAGAAGTTTCTGCCTATAGAAACTCAGTCTACTCCAGTGTATTTCTTTTTATTTTTTTAATTGTTGTTCAAGTACAGTTGTCTCCGTATTCTCCCCGCCACTGCCCCTACCCCAGCCAACCCCACTTCCCTCCCCTGATCTTACCATCCCATTGATTTTGTCCATGTGTCCTTCAAACTTGTTCCTGAAAACCCTTCCCCTTCTCCCCTCTATTATCCCCTCCCATCTCCCCTTTGGTTACTGTCAGTTTGTTCTTAATTTCAGCGTCTCTAGTTATATTTGCTTGTTTCTTTTGTTGATTAGATTCCACTTAAAGGTGAGATCATATGGTATTTATCTTTCTTACTGCAGTAACAGGAAACTCTTTCTGAGTGTGCTCACCCTATGAAAGGTAGAAAATTATGTCTTAACTATGGCTTACCTGTACATTGAGGACGGAATCTTCATCTCCAGCCCCTACCT
>PVKM010025948.1:0-19644 GCA_004027735.1 Carollia perspicillata | reverse complement strand
TTTTTTTTTTTTTTTTAGACAGAGTTCTGGAGCTGTGATTCTCAAATAAAAGAGTGTATCAGAACCACCTGGAGGGCTGGTTGAACATTGCTGGGCCTGGGGAAAGGGAATAATATTTATAATCTGCATTACTAACAAGTTCTCTGGTAATGTCGATTCTTCTAGGCTTGGAGACTGCAGTTATGACAAACATTGCACTAGAGAAATGCCAGAGGTTTCTATTACACATAGATCCAAGTCTCATGGATACATTAATATTTTTACAAATACAAAATCCCAAATATAATATATTCTATGCTTATTTTATACTTTTCTGATCATTAAAATCTAAACAGGTTTTTCTTAGAGAAAAAATAAAAAGAAAGAAAACAGAAAGAGGTAAAAAAAAAAAGCAGTGACAAGAATAACAGCTGGGAGCAGATGAGATGTGTAAGGCCCATTGTAGGAAGGGCTGCACATATTTTCAGGGCACACCAAAAATGGCCCATGGAGCTGGACCTGGTAACGATAGCAGTTAAGCTGACGTTCAGGGAGTCCTGAAGCTTGGGCACATGTGGATCTTTTTCCTGCTCTGCCCTAGTGGTCTGCACTACATGAAACAGGGCCACACATCCCCCAAAGTGCACTGGACAGACCTCTTCCGTCAGGATCTTCAGGCCTCAGTACCCTGCTCTCCACACATATGTGCACTCATTCACAGGCTTGTCCAGCACGTAGATACATGCAGTCACATTCACAAACAAAGAGTGCTTCTAATTTTAGGCTCCATCATAGACTGTTTCCAATGCCAGGGTCAAAGTGTATGGGCCAGGGTCTCCTTAGCTGACTGACATAGGGCCACTTTAGGGGCAGGGAGACCTAAGGGCCCAGCCAAGGAGGAACTGCATTCTGTACCCCACTGGTGTGAGGAAAAATTTTGACTAACTGGAACTGCCTGGTCTCATTAGGAAGGTCCAGATGCTAATCCTGAAATTCTATCCAGTTCTGCTTCACTCTGCAATAACCAGCTGATAAGAAAGCAGAGTGCTAGGAGGCCAGTTCCTAGGAGGTCCCCTAGCCCTGTGAGATAGGGGATACAGTGGTTGTCAGGATCCAGGGCTTGGTTCCATGTCAGCCGAGCCATCACTTCCGCCAGGTACAGCAGGATTGTCACCTGTCATAAGAGCAGCAGACACAAAAGGCAAAGACCAAGTCAGAAAGTCAAGTGTCATTAAGAAACACTAGCAGATTTCAAGGGCAGACACTGATGTGGACACATCAACCCCACGTAGTTCCCCTTCCCCGAGTTTCTCTTGGGGTCTGACACCCAGCTATGAGCTCACGCAGGGGCCAAAGAAGTCCACCCTCTTCCACACTTGCCTAGCTTTCCTCCCTGTGGCTGGGCCCTGCTCCTGGCATGCTGAAGAGCCAGACAGACCTGCTGCTACTCATTAGCCTTCATCTTCTCTGATGCATCAGCTCCACTCAACATCCCTGGAACCTCAGACATGAAAATTGCTGAGACTTGAACTTGGGCTTTCTGGAGACCCTTGCATGGGTAGTTTTAATGGCTGGCCTTTCCTGAAGGTGCTATGGGGTAGTTCCCACAGCCCTGGTCAGGTCTCAGGGCTTCTCAGTCCCTTGTTGCAGGCTGACCCCAGCCCCTTTCTGCTGCTGCTCAGGGCAGTTTCTCAGACTGCCCTATTCTATTCTTCAGGGTCAGAGGCATACTGTGACTACAAATGCTACAACTCAAGGATTTTAAAATGCTAGTCCCATAGAACTGCCCAACAGTGCCCACAGTAATCCCTGCAGAGGCCCCAGGCCCACCGGAAAATCAACCACCTTGGCAGATTCTGCTGTGTCCTTAATCTTTGAGGCAGGTACCAGTAGGCACCAGCTTAATCTTTCCTGTCCTTATCATCATCCAGCACTGACTAAAGTCCACATATGCCTTTCAGAAACACCCCAGTAGGGATCTGGTCCCTGCCCACCTCCTGTCTGTGCTGAGTGATGCACATGGGCCAGTTCATCAGCAGTATCTGATAGCTTGCTTCATGGTAACATTCTGCATTTTTAGGATGGCTCCTCTGATCCTCTGGTGAGGATTGGGCTGTATGCAATAAGAACTGTGCCTTGTGAAGGGTGGAATAATGAGTATACTGTGTGGATGGTGGCCTATGCAGTGTGCAACATGGAGTATGCTATGTGGAGTGTGCAGTATGGAGTATCCAGTATGGAGTGTGAAGTGGCCTCTGGGTCTGGATCATGCCCTTGGCCTCGAACAAGTTAACCTGATGGGGATTGTGCCCTGCATGTCCAGGAACACCCAACTCCACCTCCTTAGCATCTCTCCCAGGACAGGGAACAAAGCTTGCTAGCTGCCTAATCACTGAATGCTGCTTTGCTGCTGCAACAGCTCTCCTTACCTGGATCAGGCCTGCTAGCAGATAGAATGCCACAAAGATCTTGCTGTTTGGGACCAAATGGCCTTCCACCAGGTAGATAACATAGAAGAAAATCAGATGGCCCGGAATCACCAGAAAGATCAGAACTCGAGCTGATATGGAATTGATTTCTGGAATAAACAGAACCAAGGAGGTTGTGTGACTTACCTGACAGCAGAGGCCACTTAGGAATGTGACAGTTTAGTAAGGCATCCACATTCATTCTGCTATTTCCTGAATGTGCCAAAGGGTAGTTTCCACAGCCCTCGTGGACTGTGTTGCAGGCATGTTTCTGTAGATTGGAATATAGTCCCATACCTTCCCTAATGGAGCTGACACTTTAAGAGAAGAGAGGAAAACTGGAGTTCAGCAGAAACAAACAAGAAAGGTCATTTCAAGTTGGGACAAGTACTAGGAAGAAAATAAGTCAGGGTAATGTGATAGAAAATACAGTGTCTGTTAGTGGGAATGAGCTACTGGAGATAGGTCTCTCAAGGAGATGCTCTCTCAAGGAGATGACATTTAAGCTAAATTCTGACTCTGGGGGGAAAATATTCGGGTTGGAAGAAAAAGAATGCGCAAGGGGCTTAAGGTTGGAAGACCCTGAGAGTGTCGAAAAACAAAAGCTTAGCGTGTGGAGTTAAGTGATGGGGGAGGGTGGTGCACTCATGGGGCCTTCGGCACGTTGGTGGGTGGGAGTGATCACTGCTCTCTTCAGGATCTCTCACTCTATGAGTTTGAGACTCTGAAAGAAATGTGATTTACCCCGCCCATCTCTTTAAAACTGTAACGTGTGAATATGATGGGTTTTTCAAACACAAAGAGTTTCAATGAAAAGTAAGTCTCCATTTGCTTATGAGTTAATGTAATGTATTTTATCAACCTCATAAGGAAAAGGAAAAAAATTGTATGTAGCTTAGAAAATGAAAAGTCTACTATAAAATAATATATAGAGAAAGAATGGAAACACACAAGAGCACCAAAATCTATTTATGATGACTAATTAGACAAGGTATAGAAAAATTAGACAAGTTGAAAAAAACGTAAAGAGTAAGCAAAATAACTATTATTACCAGCTGACATAAAAACTCAAGAAAATGTATACAAAGGCACATAAAGAATTTAGCAAGTACTTAGGTGATTCTACAGTTTCCACCCAAAATCCATGTTGTAACGTAACCCACAATGTGATGGTATTTGGAGGTGGGGCCTTTGTAGGGTAATTAGGTCCTGATGGTGGAATCCTCATGAACAGGATTTGTGCCCTTATAAGAGAGACCCTAGAAAGCTCTCTCACCCTTTCAACCACATAAGGACACAGTGAGATGACAGCTGTCTATAAACCAGGAGGCAGACTCTCAACAGACATTGGTCTGCTAGTGCCTTGAGCTTGGACTTTCAGCCACCAGAACTATAAAAAAATAAATTTCTGTTTATTGTTTTATGTTTCTGTTATAGCAGCCTGAACTAAGACAAGTACCTAAATAATATAGAAAGTAGCTTTCTATCTCTTTCTGGCAATCAAGATGTTGAAGACAGGATGTGGTGGGTCCTGTTGCAAAATTCTGGATTTTCCTTGGTCTTAAGGTAGGAACAGTGATCAACGGTGCTGACAACCCAGGAGCCAAATATCTGTATATCATCTCTGTGAAGGTGATCAAGGGACGACTGAACAGATCTCCTGCTGCTGGTGTGGGTGACATGGCAATGGCTACCATCAAAAAAGGTAAACCAGAGCTCAGAAAGAAGGTACATCCAGCAGTAGCAATTCAACAACAAAAGTCATACTGGAGAAAAGATTGTGTGTTTCTTTACTTTGAAGATAATGCAGGGGTCACAGTAAACAATAAAGGTGGAATGAAAGGTTCTGCCATCAGGACAAGCTGCAAAGGAGTGTGCAGATTTGGGGCACAGGATTGCAACCAATGCTGGCAGCACTGGATGATTCTCTAGTGTCTTTGTAAAGAAAAAAAAAAAACATTAAAAATTATTTCCTCCCCTGTCAAAAAAAGAAAGTACATACTTTTTCTATATACAAATGGAAGTCAAATTATAATAGTGACTTCCTCTTCTAGACAAGATGAAACAGACACACTTATTCCTATTCTCACTAAATAAAACTAAAAACCCTGGACATTATATAAAAATAAACATAAGAAGATTCTTAAAGGTGGAGAAAAAAGGCAAGCTCCATAGGGACCTTGGGGTCCAGGGAACAACATGGTGTTGCCATGAAAATTCAGTTGCCAATGAGCACTGACCAAAAAGACTCAACAGAAGTTTGCTTTCTCTAGCCCAAGGTCCAGAAAAGGTGTAGCCTAGCAAAACAGAAATTCTTAGACAATAACTACTTTATTCTAGCCAAACACCACAGCAGCCCCACCTCTACCAGCAAAGGCCAAGTGGGTAGCCTGGACTTCTCTCTGCCCTGATCCAGATGGAATGTTAGTATTCACACCTTTTGGATGAAGTCATATAAGAGAAGGCGGAGTAAGAGAAAATAAGTGATACTCTGCCTAGAGGTAATGAAGACACCCCTGCACACACCATATCAGTGAAGGCAAGAAACAACTTTCTCTGTTACCATTGTAACCTGACACCTAGTACCCAGTAGACATTTGATAAATATTTGACCAAATGAATCAATCAACTAAAGGAAGAGGTGGGGAGTCAGGTATCTGGGAAAATGGACTGTGTCTTTGAAGATGATCTGTGTTGAGGTCAGCAATGGTCTTAGACATCATTGTTATAAACACCAGATTTCAATGACATTAATTTTTACTTGTTCAAAGAAATGGCCAAATGGCCTCTGAAGGATATCAGACCCACCTGAAGTACAGAAAGTGGAGCATGGGTTAGGCCAGATTTTTTTCATCCAGAGGGGTAGGACCCCAGGCGTGCTCCACATGTGCAGATAGGTGGAGATCCGGCTGGTCTGAATGGCCACCAGATTGCCACCAACACCTATGAGGAGAAAAAGAATCTTGTTTCCCCTCCTGTATGCCAGTCTCTGGGTTCTATCCCTTATTTTAAGTTTACTTTCTCCAGGAATTCTTCCTTGACTGATTCAGCACTTGATCTCCTTACATTCCCTCTCACTTGACCACAGATCTTGTTTGGTATCATATAGTAAATGCATCACCTTGACAGCTCTTCAGGTAGAGAAAGTGGGGCAAAGTAGATTCTCAGTACACATTTGTTGGGCAGAGGGAGAATGAATGGTGGGAAGGGAGGAAATTCAGAAAACAAGGGAGGGCAAGAGCGGTAGGGGAGCAGATGACTTGGTCTACAAGAGAATATCTTCATAAGGTACTCAAAGTTGGAGGGAGTGACAGGAACCAGACTACAGACCGGAATATATGAGGGAAAAAAAAGGGATTTTCACCTCAAGGTAGGAAGAAAAGGGAACAGTGGGCAAGATCAGCAAGGGAGGAGAGGTGATCATATGGCGACAGAGCTGGGGCTTATTGTTGAGGCTCCTGGCTTCCACAGGGAGCTGATGGTGTGTCCAGTGCCATGCCGAGCTCCATGCAGGGGAAGACTTTGGGGCTGGCAGAGAACAGGGACCACTGATAGCGACCATCTCCTTTTGAGACTGAGTTGGGTTGCCCCCATTCTATTTCCTCAGCTCCATGGAGAACAATCTCTCACTGGGCCAGATGTATCCCAGTAATCTCCAGGGGCAAAGACCAACTGCCTTGGGCTTCCAGAAGATGCGAAAAAGGTCTGTGGGCAGAGGATGACTACAGATCTATTTCGCCTTGCCCACAAATGATTAAAAAAATAACTCAAATTAATTGGTAGCATTTAAAAAATAGACCTTTAATACAGATTTCCAGCTTTTCCTAAAAAGTCAGCTCAAGCAACTCTGGACCTTAGTGCCTACCAGGTAACAAGGGGCCAGAGATAAACAGGCACTACTCCCTTCACCCTAGAAACACATGCCCTGTTCTCCATCACTCCTTAGTGCCTAGCTCTTGTCTTACCCGCTTAACTCGTTCAAATTGCTTGCTTGACCCCTATAGGTATTTGAGTTAATGCCATCCAAGGATATCTTTCCAAGCTTATGGCCATCTGTACCTGACTTAGCTGTTGCTGTCCTCACTCACAGTGGCCAGCCCTTCTACTGGGAATGGGCCCTATGGGACTCTGTCAAGATACAGGCCTATTGGGTGGCCTACTGACATGCAAGGAACACAGGCCTGAGTTCCCATTGAAGTGGAGGGAGGGAGGCTGGCCCAAGAACCTCTGAAGCCTGTTTCTGAAGACCCAGAAAGCCAGATCCTGGGAACCTAGCAAACTGTGCAATCAATTACCAGGTTTGGTTCCTCCCCTGGCCACTGGTCCCATTTACAGAGCCTTTCCAGAAACCAGACTCATACCAAGCTTTGGTTAAAAGGGGGATTTCTCACACAAACGCTCACAGGATCTAAGTCTAGAAAATGAATCAGTGAAGAGTTAGGTGGAATACAACAGGAAATGGAGGAAACTGAGGCAAATTGGACAGTATAAGTCCTATCTCAGTGGCAGCTGATTCCTGCCCTGCCTGCAATGTAAACCCAGCATTGTTACAGACTTGCTTTTTGAGAAGATAGAAATACATGTTTTTGTGTAACTATCTGAGTTTTAAATGTCACCAATGAATCTAAATTAAAAATAAAAGAGAGACCATGAGAGATCAACACTCCAGTTCTGAAGGCCACATTCATTCTGCTGGTGCCAGAGAATCCTGGGTGAAATTCTGTGTGCATTTCAGCTGTGTGGGAAAGCTCAGGTCTCAGTGGCACCTATAAGGAGCAGCGTGTGATCTGGTGGAACAATGGGCATGGCTTCCCCCATGGGGTCTCCTTCTATCTGAGGAAAATCAGCCTCAGTAATCTCTGAGCACCCAGTTTCCTAACTCTGCCTCTGAGAGCCTGGGACCAGATGGCTAAAATCACTGCCGCTCAGGTCCCACCACCTGGGCCCAACCCAGCCCAAGGACCCGAGGTGACAGGGATTGCCAATACCTACCACATATGATGGGAGTAAATATGGCCATTCCTTTGTACTGCTCTTTAGAAATGGTTTTGTTCAAGATGAGCCCTCCGAAACTGGGGGGAGAGCAAATGGCAGTCAAACGATTAGAGTTTAGACTTGTAAGTGGCCTTGCAAATATTCTCTAAATAAAATGCCTAATCAGGTTGTCTTTTCATCTTAACACTTTCCTTACCCCTATACAAAATCCCTGTTGTAGCCAGTCTGGTCTCTCCAGTGTCCTCTGCACCCCACACATGCATTTTTATCTCTAGTCTAGTCTTACCTGTTCTATGAGGCCCTTCAGATAATGTGAGTACACTAAATGCAACAAACTCCTTTCTCAGGCCTCTTAGCTGGCTGGCTCTGTCTTATGAGAGCCCCTGAACAGCAACTGAGCTGTTCCTTAGCAAAAAACACACCTGCATGAGTATCATCTTCTGCCCTTGTTCTTGGAAGATGCAGCAAGACCTCACTCCCACCAGTCCCTGTAGTTTAGCACAGGCTGCCCCACCCATAGAGCCTTAAAGAAGTGAAATCAATCTGTGTAAGGAACCTAGACACGAAGATACCTAGACTATACCTTCTTCTCTCTGAGAGTCAAAGTTACAAAAGCATATCAGAAAGGACTGGGTGGACCCCATCAGGGCCTGCTAGTGGGAAGGGCCCTCGAGAACAAGGCTGGAGGGTAGAAGACCTGGGCTCAGCTAAAGGCCCAAGGCTACACGGAAACTAATCTCTCAGCCCCTCTAGGTCCCACCAGCATCCATGCTGTGAAATGGTGTTCATGTTGTCACTGTCTTGAGGACAAGTGAGGGAATCCCTGAAGGCTAACCAGGGGGCCAGGCCAGTGAGAGCTGGGAAGCAGGCTCTCTGGCAGCAGGGAAACGGAGACCAATATCCCACAGCACCAAGATGGGGCAGGAGCCAGGGCACTGGTACACTTATCTGATATTTCCATGTTCAGCTCTTCCTGGCTCTCTGGTGTTCTGGCAACTGTAAATAAGACTGCCTCGCAGAACAAACAAGTTTAGGATTCTTGGTGAGAAAAACAGATGACGAGTAAAGAGATATGACAACCAGCACTGGGAATTAGGGAAGGGGCCCACAGCTGCAGTTCACTCCAGTCATGGCTATGGGGAAGTGAGCCTCACCTTCCTCCGGGGGTTCCTTGGCCTTTATACCACTCTCTTGAACACAGAACCAGGGAATGGCATGGGGAAGCAGACAAGGAGCAGAGACCCCAATTAATGCTCACCTGCTGATCATCATTGCTAGGATGATTGGGAACCACCCAATCTTTAGGATCTTCATGATGGGTGGGTTCTGCTTTGCAATGAGGACCCACACCGGGGTTAGGGCCATGAAGCCAATGCAAACCAATGGAGTCAGAAACTGATTGTCTGGGAAGAAAAAAAAGAAAAAAGGGAATGCATGCAGCCATGTGGCCAGGACCAGAGCACACAAATACGGCCTTGTGGGCTGAGGTCTAGGTTGTAGAGATGAGAGGAAGGCTGGGAACTAAAGGCTCTAGAGGTCTGAGGAGACCCTTCTGTCCTCATCAGTTTAGGGTGAACTGTCCTACCATACCTTCCAAAGTATTTTCTCCATCCTGTTAAGCAGCTGGAAAAGCTCCTCTCTGTCTTCAATTCCTGCCATCTTTACTTTCACTTCTGGTTTTGCTATTTTCCTAAGTACCCTCTTCTGCCTCCTCCCATCCCGGTAGGCTCTAAGCAAGTATTAAACACTCTGGGAGACAGTAGCCTATAGGAATGCCGACTTGCAGGACATTTTCACATCTAGTCGAATTCTTCTAGAACTCCCAGGAGCCTCAGCAGAGATTCCACCTCATATTCTCTGAGCCTGGGGTTGAATACTTCCATGCTCTGCATGTGGCTTGTCTTCCATACTGCAGTGGCAGATGTGACAGTTGATGGCTCACATCTTGTCAGTGAAGATTTATCTGACAATATGTTAGGCCGTAACTCCCACACCCATCCAGTGCACCCAAGATAAATTCACAGTGTAATTGGAGAGATGGACAATCCAACAATAATTCAACATCTAATAAGTTGTGTGTTAAAATATACTATTTCAGTAGGGGTGTAGCAGGGGTGGAGAGAAAGGGACTGGGGATATCTGTGACTTATATTTATTTTGCAAATCAAACATGACTAACCTGCCCTGGCTGGTGTGGCTCAGTGGATTGAGTGCTGGCCTGCGAACCAAAGGGTCACTGGTTCAACTCCCAGTCAGGGCACATGCCTGGGTTGCATGCCACGTCACCAGCAGGGGGCATGCAAGAGGCAACCATACAGTGTTGTTTCTCTCTCTCTCCCCCTCCCTACCCCTCCTCTAAAAATAAATAAAATCTTAAAAAATATAGAAAGAGAATCTTTTTCTAAAAAAGAAACAAAAAACAAAAACATATACCAAAAATTACTAACTCATACACAAATCTTGTTTTAAATTCAGTTTGGCTTACAAATAAAATTAGGTAATATTATTATTAACTCTTCATTGTCACTGACATGAACTTTGAGAATCTCCCAGATCATTAAATATTGTTGGTGGCAGGCAATTAATTCCCAGAATGGCAAGAAGCCAGTCCCAGAGCTGAGACAGAAAGGGTCCTGGTGCCTGAACACTCTAAATCAGAAGTGTTTCGTTGCTCTGCTTCAGTTGCCAGTATGTAAAAACAGGGTGATATCTTAAATCCTTGGGTCCATGTTCCCATAGGGCGATGATTAACCGAAGCTGTGCTGCAGCTTGCTCCTTTGTCTGGGGCATTTCCTCCCACTAAGTGTCACTGCATGGCCCAGCACTCCCCACTGTCTTCATCCCCACACACTCCATTCATTTATGCTACCTGCACCAAAGCATCTGGGTCCTGACTGTGCTCAGAATCCATGCTTACTAGATGTAAACAGTTGTGTACAGTCATCTTGGAGAGACTGTGCCAGGTAGAAAGTAAACAATGGGACACTCAGAGAAGTGGTCGGCTGTTGAATTTCAAAAGGAGAGAAGCTTCTGGGCAAGGGTGGTGTTGCCTACCCACAATGCCACAGGCATGAGCAAACTCTGTGTTTCCATGGCAGACCTGGGGAGACCTCTGGTGAGGGCCGGTTGCTACAAGATGTGTAAACTGCTCCCTCAGCTGCTAAGCAGGTGACTGAGGAGCCCTGGCTTCCTCTGCCTCATGATTACAAGAAGAGCAAATGCTGCTGCTGCTGCCTGTAACTGAGACATTCTTCTTTGAGAGCTACTTCTTGGGCAGTTCACATGTGTGCAGTATGAACTGCCTTTCACAAGGAGGTGCAGGTTAGTCATGTTTGATTTGCAAAATAAATTCTGAGTACCTGCAAGACTGAGCTAAAGTGACCAGACCTGCCTCAGGACGTCCCTGGCCTCCTCTCACATCCTGGTCCTAAGGTGGAAATGGACAACCTATATGTCTGCTGATGTGAACAGCACATCCCATCTAACATGACTGGGAGAGCTTGAGGCACTTGCTGGAGAATACCTTGACTTGTTCAATGACTTTAAGCTTTGCTTCTGTAAAAGGAGGATCTCTCACTCCATAACAGGCCCCATAGGTTCCTTCCTGTGGTGCCTGATTTGAATAGTGCAGGCTGGGTGCAAACATTCCCACTCAGCCTTGCTGATGGGCCCCTCCTCCTCAGGGGCCCCCTTACCTTTGTTTTTATAGAAGAAGTTGCTAACGAAAGCCAGAATGGACAATGTGATAAGGTCTCCCAGGCTGGCTGCAATGGGTGTGGCAATATTGTCTGGGTTGACCCCGAGCTTTCGAGCACCAATCACTACACAGACCATCAGCACTCCTGCAGAGAAGAGAGGAGACTCAAAGACTGGGGAATCAAATGACACCAAGAAAGATCAGCCACACAGTTGAGAAGTGGCACAGGATGGCAAGCTGGTCAGGACGCTGCTCAGGAACTTCCCTCTATCAGCACAAGCCTAGACTGAAGCCAGACCATCTGAAAACGCTGGGAGTGTTGGACTCTGCTTTATAACTTTCTGGCATGATGCTAAGGAGCAGCCTGAAAGCTTTGATGGCACACTCAAACCCATTGTGGTTCCTGGCTTCCAAGCCACTTGGAACTACAGACATGAAGTTCATAGCTCCTCACTTCAGGGAAATGCTCCAAAACTCTTCTGATCAGTAGGAGCCTCAGGGACTGAGCACGGCCTTGCATATCTGCTGGGGTCCATGGAGAAGCAGCTGCCAGGGTGGAATTAGCTGTGTAAGGGGTTTGTTAGGGTCAAAGCCTATGAGGGAAGATGGGAGAGGTGGCAATGCAGGGCAGCCCTCATGGCAGGAGAGAGGGAAGGAAGGAGGAGGAGCACATGCAGACTACAGTGCAGTGCTGGGGAGCCCAGCAGGACTGCCAGGGGTCCCCAAGCCCAAGGCATGTGGATGGGTCCATGTCTCTGGGGAAAAGGCCCATCTCAGGAGCTCTGCAGGGCCATCCTTGGGTAGAGCCAGCATGTGGCCTCTGATTGCAGAGCTGATAGATTTTAGGGTGCAGCACTTAAGATCTGCTCCCCAGCTAGAGGCTTGAGAGGTACCTTTTAGGAGCTGCCAACTCTCTAGGTCCTGCTTTCTGTTCTGACTTTGTTCTGAGACGACAGTCACATGTGGATTTCTAGCCCCGATCTGCTACTTGGGATTTAATCCAACAGCATCTCATGTGGGTTTTTAAAGACACTTTGTATCTTGGATATTGGTGTTTTAACACTTTATCCAGTATTCTGTAACTCTAAAAATAATTAGAATTATAGCCTTAAAGTTATTTTATTTAAAACTGCCACCACCAGCCACAATTAGTGCCCTATTTTGTGACCAGGTCATAGCTACTTTAACCTCTTTTGAAATGTCAATTCTAAGTGAATCTGAATTTGCATGGCTACAGTGGTGGTCTCATGACAATCACACCGGGACTATATATAGGGACACCACCCACTGGAGAGTACTTATTGAAAACCACCACCACCACCTGACTCCATGGCACAGTCATGTCATGGTCATACTGTGAGACATTGGCCATATTTCTCACCATCCACACATCCTTGGATGACCCCGATTATGTCCTGCATCTGAGCTTTACCCCATCTCTGGGCCTCAGTTTCCTCCTCTGTAAACTGGGGAGCTATGGCATTTTGTACAAGAGCCAACAGGAAGAGGGCTGGCCTTCTGAATCATTTGATTGTGTAGTTTTCAGAGAAGACTTCATGCCAAGTATCTCCTGGGCTCTATTTCTTCAGAAGGTTTGGTATACTCACCCTGTCCTTCCTTTGACCAGAATGAGTCACTGTGCCACCCCATGCGCATGCACAGACACGTGACCACGTGCAAACATCACACCTGGAGAGCACAGCTTGTGAATCTGCTCCTAGGCTTCTGCACTCTTACCTCTCCCTCCCAATCATGTGCCTGGTACAGGAATGCCATTCCATCGATCAGCAGCTGTCTGGATTAATGTTTAGACAGCTGCATTAACTTATAGAAAGCTGAGTTCAAAGGTGTTTTGTAGGCAGTCAGATGGCAGGACAGAAGTGTAGATACAAATCCAATTCATAAAGTTATCACTTGTTCCTTATTGCACTAGCACATGTTGCAATATACACAGACACACAATCCACAAGAGAACCAGAATAAAGTCCATTCATGCAGCAAACATTTGAGAGCTGGTTATATGCCTGGACCTGTTTTAAGGAACCAGTAGGCTCTGTACTCACACTTACATGCTTCTTGGATGGAAAAACAGACAGTATACAAGGAAGTGAACAAGCATTTAAAATAAATAAATAGGATACTTAAAAATAAAGCATGACTGTGAATAGGGCTACTCCAGAAAGCTAATCAGAGAAAACCTCAGAAAGGAAGAGGAACTGACACTCAGCTGGAGTAATCTATATGCTCCTGTCCTGCTGTCTCACTCTGAACTAGAATACAAACATCACAGGACCCCTGTGCATTTTGCTCACAAGTGTACCCCCAGCACCATAACAGTGCCTGGCCTGTGGCAGACACTCAGTAAATACTGAGTAATAATGCATGGGTGACATTCTATCATAACTGCATAGCCAACTGGTTCTCTACTGACATATGTGAGCTCCAAGGACAGGTTATGTCTGCCAATGCCTTTGTTTGTCCACCTTCTGTAGACACATAGGAAGCATCTGCCTATGTGGCAGGCAGTGTAATAGGAGCAGCAGATGGAAAACAGGAGATGGGGCCTCCAGCTTGGAGGAGCTGACATCGTAGCAGACAGGTGAGACAGAAAATGAACAAAGAAACAAGATAATTGCAGAGTTTCCCAAGTGTTCTAAAAGGAATCTGGCATGGTGCAGTAGAGCATGGTGGCAGTGGGGAAGGGGAGAGGGGAGAACAGTACTTGTGAAAGGGTAGATAGGAAATGCCTCTATGAGGAGATGAAATTGAAGCTAAAAACCAGGCCTTGCTCCCCACAATGACTGCAGACTGAAGAGCCCACCACTGGCCCATATGTAAGCCATGCTCAAGAAATGGTTAAAGACTGACTGACTGACTGACTGACTGAATGAATGAATGAATAGATGACTGTGTTTACAGAGCACAGGCCAGTTCTTTAAATAAGCAGAGGAAAGAGAAATGAAGTTAGCAGCTCCCCTTGGCACACACACCCTACCCAAGCGGGGGCTCACTGTCCTCTTCACCTGCCCATGAGGTGGGTCAAGACTCTGGCAGGCTCATCCTCATTCCCAGGCAGGACACCAAAGCTCCACCATTAATGCTCCATCTTTTGGAATCAAGAGCACAAAGATCTGACAGTGGAGCTCTCAGAAGTGGAGCATGCAGCCAGGTAGGAGGAAGGGGGCTGGGTCGGGGCACAGCTCACCAAGTGCAAAGGCCGCAAGGAAGGCAGTGCTGACACTGCTGGCACACAGCAATTTGATCGTGGCAAAGTCTAATTCCCCCCTAGACACAGCTCCCAGCAGCAGGGCAGCCATAGCAGCCAGGAACCCCATGACGGTGGCCTGCACCTGTCAGGCAGAAATCAGAAACGTGAGGAACGGTCCCTCTGACCATCACTGCCCTCCCTGCCCTTCACCATGCCTCCTCTCTGACCTTGAGAGGTCAGGAGAAAACAAAGACAAACACCTTCCTTCAACCCAATTTCCCTGAAAACTACTACTTTCCACGCTTCTGTTCCATGTCATCTTCAATCACGGAATCTAGTTCTTCATCTTGCCCTCAGCCCTTGGTCAAAGGCCACCAGGCTCTGGCCCATAGCTCCTCCTTCACTGCTCTGGGCAAGTGGTTGTAACCTCCTGTAGGGAACCCATCTGCCTGGCAATAGCAATTGTAGCTCAGCCCAACGGGAAAGCCCATAAGTGCGTGGTGGTACACAGGAGCCAAACCCATGGATCGGCTTTCCAATGGGAAACCAGGCCTGCATTATATGTAGGCTGCTTTGTGACTTCCTCTTGCAAAAACTCCCTCACCCTGAGTTAAGGCAGCAAATGCTTACTGCATATCTTTTTTTTTAACTGTTGTTCAAGTACAGTTTTCTGTCTTTTACTCCCATCCCAGCCCACCCAGCCATTACTGCATGTCTTTAAAGTAACTTCCTGAAGTCTGTGCTAATTCTCCCAAGGACTGAAGTGTAAATTAGTCTTATTGTTCCCTTGCATTTGCAACATTTTTTCTGTGTTAACCTGTAAGAAGTAATCAGTAACATCCTTTCCATTGCTATCTGAAAAAAGTAATTACCTAAAGCAAACCTAAAGATAATGAATGAAAACCTTTGATATATACTATTAGAAAGCCAATAAAAGCTTGTCAAGGCAAGGGTCAGGGCTCTCTCCCCTTGACAGAGTGGCCATGCCATCCCTTTTTCTCCACAGGACCCGGTAGTCTGTATGAATTTGTCTCATCTCATCCATAACACCGTGGACACTGCGGGCGGGTGTCCATGTCAACCTCCAGCAGCACAAACTGTGGATCTGTCCTTGGGGAGATGCTCCCTGGTCTTCAGCTACAGCTCAGAGGCCTTTGTGCACATTTTCCATATCTCTCCCTTTCCTTTCCTCCCTTGGCACTTGACTTGCATGCTGGTGCCCTGTTCTCTGCATTCTCTCCTGTCCCCAGATGCAGTTCCCATCTCATCCAGATGGGATACATCCAGGTGGGGACACATCTCTGTATCCACTCAGGCCAGTACCAAGGGTGCCCAGATCTAAGTATTAATATTGGCATCTACTCCCAGTAGTCCAAAACACCTTGGTGGAAACAGGTTGTGTTATTAAAGAAGGTTGAACAAACAAAGAGTTCTACCATAAATATAGATGGGGAGAGTCAGTCCTTTAAAGATGAAAAGTGCCCTCCAAGTCCACATATACAATTCCAATCAAAGTCCTAACAATTTTTTTCATGAAACTTAACACATTTCAAATTTCACAAAGAAAGTAGCTGTGTGAAAATAACCAAAACAATTTTGAGAAATAAGATCAAGACAGAGTTTTGGCATATTTATTATCAATATGTGTCTTAAAGCTAGTAATTAAAAGAGGGTATATTGGCAGAAAAAATAGATCAATATGACAGAATGGAGTTCAGAAATAGAATCATGAATATATGAAAATTTAATATGATAAAAGGCATTTCAAATCTATATGACTAATGAGTAAATAGAGTAAGAGAAACTGAATATCTGTTTGGAAAATATTTGTAAAAATTCCTGTCTTATACCATTCACAAACATGCACAACTAAACATAAAAATCTAAAGTGTGCCCTGGCCAGGTGGCTCAATTGGTTGGAGCTTCATCCCAATACACCAAAAAGGTTGAGGGTTCAATCCCCAGTTGGGCACAAACAGGAGGCAACCAATTGATGTTTATCTCTCTCATCGATGTCTTTTTACCTCTCTGAAATCAATAAATATATCATTGGGTGAGGATTAAAGAAAATATTTTTAAATCTAAAGTGTAAAATAGGAGAAAATATAGAATAATATGTTTCAGATTTTAAATTACTACTACTAAGGATACATCATTTAAAATCAATAAAGAAAACTATAGATAAACTTTAAGTCCAAGTATGACTTAACACAAGATAACACAAAATTCAAAGACAGAGATAGACATGGAGAAAATATATCCAACATATACAATAAAGGATTAGTATCAGAATAATCAAGTCCATTTTACAATTAGACAACAACAATAACATAACCTGACAGAAAGATACACAAGGGAGGTGGACAGGGAACTCACAGAAAAGTAAACACGAATGGCCAAGAAACATGCAAAAAGATGGTCAGCCTCCCTAGTAGTCAGGGGAATTTTAAATGAAATCACAATTTGAAGGCATCTTCCTCATTTGTAACCACTGCTAGCTTTCATCTATTGAAAGTTAAGTAATGTCTTATTTGCTGCTGGGGTCCTCGGCTCTGAGAAGAGAACCTGGATTTCAGCCCTCATCTGTACTCACCACATAAATGAAAGAATGAGTCGATGAATGGATAGGATACACTATTTTTACCCATCAGATTAGGTAAAATTAAAATTGTAAATGTTGATAACAAAATACACATTGACAAATATATGGGAAAATGGTCTCTTATACATTGATGGTGGTAAAATTGGTACAGGAATTTTGGAAGAAAATTTAGATGTAAATTACCCATACACTTATAATCTAGCATTTCCCAGGGAAACAACTGCAAATGTGAACAAAAACACATAATGATAATGATATTTAGAGTTGCTATTGTCTGAGTGTTTACTATTTGCTTTTTTAAGTGATTTTCATTCGTGAAATCATTAACAGAAAAGTACAAATTACAGAAATATATATGTAATATTTTTATTTTTAAAAACACAGAGTCATCATATGTTGTCTATGGCTTAGAAGAATACTCTCAATGCTGGTAAGGTTATGGAGAAACCAATACTTCAAATATTAATACTAAGAAATGAAATATTTTGTGATGCTTTTGGGAAAAATGTGGAGCCTTCAACTGTTCATAATTTGTGAACTTGTGGAAAGTTCTCTTAAGAAATGCATGAGAAAAGAGAACATCCTTGTTGCAGTATAATTTATCAAGTAGCAGCTTCAAAACAACTGCAGGTGCACCCACAGGCCGCTAGTTAAATGAAGTGGGACAGGGCCGAGATTTGCACTGGCCCGCCTGGCCAGCTCTCGATGACTGTCCTTCAGTCTTACTGGGAAATTTCCAGGCCCTACTAGATATTAACAATTTTAAATAACACTCTTGGTTCTATTTGCACGATGGAGTATGCTGAAATTATTAAACAGTTTGACTGTGAAACTTATTACACAATTTGTTTCAATGTTTATCTTTTTAAAAATAGAGGGGACAAAATTATACGCACACTAATATTAGGACTATGTGCAAAGCTGCTGCCAGGCCCAGAGCAGGACTTAATAAATGTTTGTTAAGAATCAATCATGTGGAAATGTACATATATACAAACAAGGATTTGGTTTAAAATAGAAAAGTAAAACCAGTGAATTGTAGCTGAGGAATTTATTACCTGCTTGTGCTCAGACCCACTGTTAGAAATGCCATGAGTATCTCATTTAGTTTCCCAAATTTTTCAGCTGCAGGCTTAATTTGGCTATAAATTACCCATATACCTTATAGTATATTACTGGTGGTCCAGGCCCATGCAAATCACCTGAAGTGGAGAAGGCAGACATCTAAACACAGAATCACAACAAAGGTAGTCCCAGCAGCACATGCAAGGCACCAAGGAGCTGTACATGGTGTCAGGTTGGAACTGAGACCTGACTGGAATCTTGAAAGGGCTTCCCTGCCAGGTGAACAAAAGAAGAAAAGGACACTCCAAGGACAGATAACCACATATGCAAGACAGGAGGCTGGTGGGGAAGGTGGGACCAGACCATGAATGCTTTTTGGGCCAATGTCACTTGGGTGGGGAAACCAACAAAAGGGCTTAAAGAAGAAGAGAACATATCAGCTTTACATTTCAGAAAAGTTTGCTCAGGTGGCCATGCAGAGGTGAGCTGAAGGTCAAGAAGCCTGAAGCAGTTAAAGCAGTGAAGAGGTTTGCAGTCAGCCAGGGAACCAAGAGGCTAAGGCAAGGAGGGCAGGGCTGGATTCCAGCATAGCTCAGAGGCAGGATGTTCATTTACTGGCTGAAAGGACAAAGGGCAGAAAAGCTGAAGGTGACTCAGTTTTCACCTGATTAAATGGTAAGAATACTCAGTAGGCACAGCTAGCGTGACTGATTAGTATGTGCAAGCTAGACACCATACCTCTCCTATGATCCATAGCTGATAATAACCTACCTTACAGACACTCAGTGAGCTTTCAACCATGAAACTAGACTGATTTAGGGACAGCAGAACAGTTGAGTGTGAGGAGGGAAGGTGACAGGCCAGATCTGTCTATGCTGTTTCAGGGATACTTTTGGAAGAGGCAGATAGAGATATCCACTAGAGAGCTACAGATAGCTGCAGCCGAGGTGAGGGGTAAAGTCAGCATCCTAATTTGATGAACAGAGAGATGTGGCTAATTGAGTCTGTGTGCCCTGCCCATGTCACCAGTTAATACATAATGGCCTTAACTCCAAGCCTGTCTGATCTCAGAGTCCAGGTTGTTTGTGCAGGCACAGGCTGCCCCCAGCCAGAGAAGCCCAGGAGGTTTTGGAAGGAGCCACTTCCTGTCTAGATCCAACTCTGCCCTTTGCCTGAGCCCCTAAACCAATCTCTTCTAAGGCTCTCAGAGTCAGGCTTCCTGAATGAACAGGATGAACACTTAATCCAACTACGGTCCTCTAGAGGGATGTATATATTTGAAAGAGCAGGAAGTATATAAGGGACAAAGGAGAGGGTCTTGCAAAGGCTGAGAAGGAATAGGTAGAGAGGCAGCAGTGGGGCCAAGGAGGAATTTTCAGGTAGGAATTATGTACAGATGCTCCAGAGAAAATAAGTAGAATCCCGTGCAAACATAATCACAGGGGAATGGCAGCAACCCTGGCAAGCACAGTTTGCGTAGAGTGGGGAGAGAACGCAGTTAGCACCCTAGGCTACAAGATAGAGAAGTAAGCAAGTACAGGTGAATCTTTCAAGGAGCCTCCAGCTACTTGTGGTCTGGTGGGCATGGAGTGAATGGATGAGTGACTCTCATCCCCAAAACTCAGTCCAG
>PVKM010025947.1:0-19603 GCA_004027735.1 Carollia perspicillata | reverse complement strand
AGTGGTTTAAAATAGCAAGTGCCAAGTTTTTATTCCCCTCTCTTCTTCTCTTTTCTGGTGTAGTAGTATAGTAACATGGGAGAGTGATTTATAAGAACAGAGAGAGGCCACCTGTTACTGAATTTAAGATGCTTTCAGCTGTAAGACAGATCATTAACTTATGTATCATTAAGAGGAAAGACTACAGCCTTTTAAACTGAGATACAATGCTAAGATGTATGTCACTGATAATAAGATACATCCTGATTCCAGCAATGTTAAAGAAAAATGTGACTTTTAGATCCATGCAGAACATTCATCATGCTGACACAATTATTTTATGTGAGGTGTAGCTTAGGACCTCTAGCTTCTTTGGAAGCCACTATGAAAATATTTATTTGTGTCGTATTGCTTGTCTTTGTGTTCAAACACTGTTGGAGACATGTTCTAATCAGTGTCTCCTACTTTAAGAAGATAGAAAATTTTTCACTGAAGTATCATCTCTACAGATAAATTTGAGAGTTTTTCAGGGACAGAGAATAAAGAGCCAAATCCTGCTGTGTGCAGCTTGAGTCTCTGTGCCACGGGGCCCCCAAGACACGTATCCTTGTTTCCAAAATCTCCGTTTTTCACTTACTGCTTGATTTTTCACTCTCCTAGGTTGTGGCCCCAAAAAACTTCTCTCAACCCTGATTCTTCCCCAAACTATGGTTACATTTCTTTTTTCCCTCAGATTACCACTCGTTTCTTCTTTCCCAGCATTGCCTGAGTCCCAGACATTCCTTATCTCAGTTATTTGATCAATTCTTTGCATAAGATTTACGCCCTTACCATTTTGCTGAAACTGCTCTCTGAGGTCCCAGTCGCTTTCTAATTTTAGTGTATTTGTTAAAACTCTTACTGCTTTTACGTGGGGCTCTCCCAGCTCTCCCTGTCCTCCCACCTCACTATGGCTACAGTTTTCATCTTTGTGCCATTTTATAATCCCACGATGCCAGATTTCCTACTGTTTCATCCACTTAATTATTAAAAGAATATTGAAACATGAGAGAAATGCTCCATGGATCTATTTATTAATTGTTTCCACTTTTTGAGTATTTCCATCCTTGGCTTGACCACATGCCAACACATTTTTCTTTCTTTCTTTTTTTCTCCTGATTATAATCTTGGTAGGCCTATTATTTCATTTTATACCTTCACATGATACCAGTTATTTTTCTGTGGTCCATATAGTCTTTATTATTGTCCCATTAAAGGACAGTAAACTGTAGATTATAGTGTTGATAAACTATAATTTTCTGTATAATATTTCTATTGTTGGACAGTTTTATAGATATTTTTGTTTAAAATAACATTGTAGCAGAGTATATTTTCATTCATAAAACATTTTGCTTCTGTTGCATTATTTACATAAAATTCATTCCTGAGAGTGCCATTGATTACAAGGGTTTTGAACATTTGGCTAAACATTACCTATTTTTAAAGATGAGATCCCAATTTACAGGGCCACAGCAATTTTTTTAAATTTTATTTATTTTGAGAGAGGGGAAAGGAGAGAGAAAGAGAGGGAGAGAAACATCAATTTGTGGTTGCCTCTCACATGCCACCTTACTGGGGACCTGGCCTGCAACCCAGGCATGTACCCTGACTGGGATTTGAACTGGCGACCCTTTGGTTCACAGGACTATGATCAATCCACTGAGCCACACCAGCCAGGGCCATAAGCAGTTTTAATTCAGGCTTACCACTATCAAATGTACAAAAATTATTTTGCTAATTTAATAGTAACAAGTGTACAAAATATTACTTTGGTAATTTAATATTTCTAAAAGGATAACTACTTCATTTTTGCTTTAATATTTCTTGATTATTAATGAGGGTGAGCATTTCCCTTATGTTTAATATTTAATTAATATTGCCTTAGGAATTCTATCCATGTTCTATATCTAATATATCTAATAATCTAGGACAAAAGCCATTACAGAGAAGCCTATTGAGGACATAGAATTTCTAAATTGTATTTTTTAACCCAAATTTGCAGAGGTAGTCTTGCTTATTAAGTGTGATGCTTTAAATCTTTGTAAATTTTCTTATGTTAAATGAGCTTTTCCCCTCTCCTTGTTATATAGAAATTTGGAGGAAAACTTGGTAACTTTTTGTCTTTGTTAACTGGCCAGTTTTCTTACCATGGTAGTAGTATAAGTGATTCTCTTATACACAACAATTTGAGGAAAACATTGTTGTTGAATTGTGCCTAATATTTTTTGGGCCTCTGTCTTTATTTGAAAATGCTTTTAACGTGTAAGATAAAACTTAAGTAATTTAGATATCATATGATAATTCCGGTCAATGAAAAATGGCTTTTCAGTTCTTGGTGTAACATTATATTGGCAGTGATGAAAGAGACATCTTTCTGAATTAACCTTAACCAATTGATATAGAATACAGTTTCATGGGTAGTTTAGGCTTGATTTTTTTTTTCTTTTCCTGTTTTATTTAACAATGGACTCCAATCTCTTTCTGTGACACTAGTCTCACAACTGGGTGGGTCTGGGCCATAATCTGCACCAGCAACTTAACTCGTTTTGAAATCTTTCTTGAACCTCTGTCTCCTTGAACTTGCCTTTCATTTACTGTCACTTAACTGTTATCTTTCTTTTACTGACGTGATGGGTATTTCCTGAAGTTCCATCCATAGTTATCATCTCCTTTCATACATTCTTTTTCCATTTCAGACCGTTTAAAGCCCACCTTAAACCACAGCCCGAACCCTAGCTTCTCTTGCCAGCCATATTTTTAATTTCTTTCTTGACCCTGTTCTTTTACAGCAGATTCACAGGCTTAAGTGCCGGCCAACAATGTAGATGAGTAAAAGCAGGCCTTAGGGTAAGAAAAAATATTTTTCTACACTAAGAAAAACAACAGAGAGCGTGGAGTGATAAATGGCCATTGGACATAGGCTCGAGGTCGCGGAGGACGGTGCTGGGGATGGTGGAGAGTGGGAGACTGCAGGCCCCTACAGGCTGCTTGGCGCCCACCGTCGTTGCTGTTGGGGATCGGGGGCCCAGGGTTACCACATCGCCCTGTGTGTCAAGAGAAGCTGTAAATCAGAACTTGCGTGTTAAATAACCTGAGTTTTCAGGGTTGGTTTTGAATTCCTGTAAAACACTGCATGGGCCAAAGAAAATATACCTATGGCCCAAGTTCAGTTTATAGGCTCTAGGTTTATAACCTCATCCTGTAACGGCACTTCAGATTTTGTAAGGTATCACCAAGTACTCCTTCATTTCCCATTCTTCCTTTTGTTTCTTTGTTCATCTACTGGGAGAACCATCGCCCCAGACCCAGATATTTGAGGTAGGAACTTCCAAATCATCAACACCTCTCTCCCTCATTACTCCTTAATTTTGGAGAGAGATCTGGGTCAAAGAAAAAGCTTTTTATGAACTGAGGAAGATTTGAACAGGTTTATAGGCGGAAGGGAAGAGGCCAAGGGAGGGGAGAGCGGACGGAGCTCATCGTGTCCACTGGGGATGGGCCCCAGGACGTGGAGTCCAGCCGCGGCCTGCATGGCCTGATGCTGGTGTACCCTTCATGTTTTTGCTGCTCAGTAATCTTGTTTTAACCCAAAAAAATCATTGCCTTTTTTGTGGATGCCATATTTCCTTGACTTTGTTGAAGAACTATATTATACTTTAGAATATGTTGTTTTTCCATATTAATTATTTTTAAGTGTTCTTGAACTTAATACTTCTTTTCATGTTGCTGATTTCCTAGAATGGATGTGTAGAGGAGGTAAATAGATTTTTCCTCTACCCTCCTAGGGTCTCTGGCTGGGCCCGAGAAGTAGGTTGACATAGATTAGCAGGAGAATAGCTTACAATTTTTTTTAAACATGTATATGGGAGCTTTCACAGGAAGCTGGAGACACAAAAAACCCAGTTAGGCCTAAGCGTTTATATATCAGGTAGAACAAAGGGCAGTCATTGTGAAAAAGTAGAGTATATGAGGACATTAAAGGAAGATAATGGGGTTATTTTTAAAAGCTTTGCTTGCACAGATTCTTCTCAGCCTCAGCTCCCTGTCGCCGATGCTCAGAGCGTTCTTTTCCTCCAGGTGCAGGAAGAGCATCTTTCACACGGGAGTTTTATCTCCTGTTTTCTGGAAGAAAAGGGAGATCACAGTGCCTATATGCACCTGTTGTTTTTTAAGTCCTTTTAACTCAAAACACTAATCCAAATACACATGTTTGAGGGTGTCACGTTCTAAGTCTCTTCACTTTGTTATCATGTGTTTATTTGTAGCAAATGGTAAAACCAAGAGTTTGAATTCAGTGTTGTAGAGATTCTGTTCCCCTGCAGGGCCTCTGGGGTTTGATTTGTAGGAGCCGTGACAGGTAGGCAAGCCATATTGGGTGGGGTGGATTTTCCCATAAATTGTGTGGGTTCTTCGCTTTCGGAGTGCAGGTGAACTGCAAGTTTTAAGTACTCTGGAACATTGTCTGGTATCTCCACTTCCAAGGATCACTCTGGTATTTCCCGTGGCTTTAATGCAGGGGCCAATGCCAAGCACGAAGGGACTGATGTCAGTGTCATTTTCTTTCATTACCTGGTTCATCATATGTGGTATGCTTCTTCCCCCAGAATCTGCTGACAGTTAGTTTTTTCTAGGTTCTGCCAGGAAGAGTATTCTGCAGCTCTAGCCTCTTATTTCTAAGGGGTCACTGGTCCCTCAGATCTGTTGAGTTTTGTCTTCAATCTGAATGTGTTCTATTTCCTAGAATTTCTCACTGCTCCTGTCTGCTGATGTCATCTGTACTGGGATTTCCTGTATTTCTGTGAATTTATGTGTATATTTATATTTCTTATTAAATTTATTGAGCTAGGAGGAGGGAAAAAAAGGTAAATTTGTGGGGTATTAACAGTTTTGCCCAAGACACCTTTTCTTTTTCTACAGCTTTGCTTTTTCTACTGCTGCTCATGCTGCTTCCCTTTAATCCCCTCTCTGTGTTTACAGATCTCACATGCAATTTGCCATTTGCTTTTGTTACGTCTGTGCCATTGCTCTTAGGGTCTTTGGTTTGGAATAGTTTTGCCCTGTTTCGCCTGGGAAATACTCTTAGGGAAGCATATAGTCTAGGAGCTCAACTCCAGGCCTACGTCCAAAATTGGCCTCTACTACCGCTTAGTAACCGTGTCACCTTATGGAACTATGTCTCTAACTCTTCCGTCCCTCCTGGGAATTGTGGATAAATGATAGCATCTGCCACCTCACATTCTTGTGACCACTCAGAGGGGAGAGTCAAGATAAAACTCCTGGGACATAGTGAGTCCTGAGACCTTGTTAGCTTAAAAAGCTTAGATGAGTAAGTTCTCACCTGGGCAGCTTCACTCAGGTGTGGCATTCTCCGTTTGTGTGTTGCCCGATTTCCTTCCCGCCCCCTGCCTCCTTTCCCAGACCCCAAGTGAGCACTGATGTTCCCCTGCTCTTCCCTCAGCGTTTTCTTTACACTGATACTGTGGTGCTCATCTCAGTTTACTTCTGTTTTAGTTAGTCGGGGAGTATCTCAGCCATTAGCTATACTTTCGGTAGGCGTGTGATGCTTTTGTTTCCCCAGTTGAAATTGAATTAAATTAAGGCATTTCTTTGCTTGTATGCCTTTAAATTTAAAAACCTATAAAATTCATAGTGGGATTCCCATTTTGCCTAATGTAGCAATCCAGATGGTGTATAAAAAATAGAACCAATAGGAATACACAAGCTGATGTTCAAGTCTTGAGGTAGAATTTCTTCTTTAGGAAACTGTAGTCTTCGAGATTAAGGCTTTCAAGAGATTGGATGAGGCTCACCCACATTACTGA
The DNA here is from genome assembly GCA_004027735.1 of Carollia perspicillata. Taxonomy (NCBI): domain Eukaryota; kingdom Metazoa; phylum Chordata; class Mammalia; order Chiroptera; family Phyllostomidae; genus Carollia; species Carollia perspicillata. The sequence goes on along the minus strand of PVKM010025947.1, from coordinate 13,763 downwards.
GGGTAATTTCCTTTACTTAAAAGTCAACTGTTCGTAGCTGTTAACCACATCTACAAAATACCTTCACAGCAACACCTAGAGTATCAATATTTGATTAAATAACTGGGTACCATAGCCTAGCCAAGTTAACATATAAAACCAACCATGTCCCCTGTGTGTAGGCTTAACCAGTGTAGAAAGACACTACCTAATTGGTTAAATATTCTGTCAGTAGACTTGAAGCCATGGACGCCAATGTCATCAAACATCCAATTGAATATTCATGCTTCAAGTTCTTAACAGCAACATTGTTTTTAGTGACAGCAGAGCATGTATGGTGATGTGAGGTCTTTGCGTGTTTACCCAACTTGTCTGAGAAGAATGGGCTCCCATTTGAGTAAATATGACAGTTATGAATTGGGCCTGTTTGCTTTGTGCTTATTTTTAGTGAAAAGATCTGTATATTGGCTGAATTTCAAAATTTTCATAAAGAACCTGGTTATTTAGAATTCAGGCCAAATGCACAGTTGTTACTGTAGAGAGGAAAGCAAACACTGCCTTCTGATTATTCAGTGTGTTCTGGGAAAAAAAAAGAATGGAGAATTCATGTAGCAAAATTATGGCTCAATCAATTCAATGACTGTTAGACTGCTACACTTAGTACATACCCCTGAGAACGAAACTAATGGTTTCCCTTCACATATCTCTGGTGTATCCCATTGCAGTTCATTTCTTCTGTTAGCCCGTATAATTGCATCTTACGTAAGTAAAGATTGTCACTTCTGCTTAAAATAGAAATCCGTTCTATGGACCGTGGAACTGCTCTTTTTAAAATAGTGCTGTTAGAAAGCAAACAAAATGAATTAGAGCTGCATCAGCTAGAAGTGTCACTTGATGTCTTTATGTAATTTACCATCTGCTGTGAAGATTTTGTGCATGCCCACACCTATACAAAATATGGACCACAATATTCTAAATTCTGAACCCTATTACGTAACATCTAAAAAATCAAGAAAAATACATTGTGTCTTTGATGCCAAATTTAAATACACAGTTTATGCTTTCCTCCGTTGTTAAAATTTGTTAACCTTATACCGTGTGATGAGGCTGTGCTTTGAGGGTGGTTAGTAGGCTCCTGAGCCCACTTTGTTCTGACCTCGGCCGGGTGAGTGAGCTTAGCAAGTGGTGACGGCAGTGCTGATCACGGGCAGAGGGTAGTGGACATGATTGGGCAGCTCTGCTCACGTGAGGGTTTTGTTGTCTTTTTAAAAAATTTTTTTCAAGATTTTATTTATTTCTCTTTAGAGAGGAAGGGAAGGAGAGTGGGAGAGAAATATCAACATATGGTTGCCTCTCGTGTGTCCCCTGCTGGGAACTGGCCTGCAACCCAGGCATGTGCCCTGACTGGGGATTGAACCGCAGTTGTTTGGTTCGCAGGCCTGTGCTCAATTCACTGAACTACACCAGCCAGGGTGAGGGTTTTGTTTTCAATCCAGCTGTATTGGTTTGAAAAGTTGAAGTTTTTATACATATGTATGCATGTATAATTTTTGGTAGAAAATATATATAATTTTATGTCTATATAAAATGTACTTTTAAATGAATCTGAAATCAATTGGTATGAGCTTGAGAAAGGCAATCACACCTGTTGTGGTAGCCACCTAACAAAGTAACAGATTTTGGGGGTCTTTAAGTACTTTTTTCCTTTGGAAAAGCTCCAGTGTGGATGATGCTTTTTCAAGTGTACACAGACTTTGGGAATTTTAGTGCCATCTTTTTAAAATAATGAGGAGAACTACAGTTTTGTTTTGTTTGCCCTGGTGTTTGGCTTGATATTGTATTCAGAGCTAGAGAGGATTATGTTATTATCTCTTGGAGGACTCGTTTGTCTGTCTTGGAAACATCCACACCACCAAGCACACAACTATGGGAAGCATTTAATGACTGCTATGTGGTGCTGAGCCAGCCTTCAGTGGGTTTGTCATCTAACTTTTAAAATTTTAGTTTATAGCTAATTTCTTTCCGAACAAGTATGTAGGGATATTGCCCCCTTGAATTTTTCCACACCGTTGCACTTAGTATCAGAGTTCAGTGATTTTGCTGCGAACCACATTATGCTTTTTTATCCTCCTGTGGGGATTTAGGTGGATGGCAGTTTTCTGTGGTTATGAACAATGGACAGTCGTGACCGTATAACTTAGTGGTGGAATTGCCGGCTGGCAGGCTCTGCTCACCCTTGACCGTTTTCCAAGTGGTGGTGCCGCCCCAGCGCCCACCGGGCCTACCTCTCCCACGTCCCCGTTGCTCCTCAGCTTCGCCACACACTCGTGTGGTCTGGCTCCTTAGACGTGGCCCAGCTAGTGGTGTGCGAAGGCGCTTTTTATTTGTATTTCTCTAATTATCAAAGAAACTAAATATTATTTCCCGTATGTAAGGACCTTCTGCATTTTCTTTTGTAACTTCCATCCCTTTTTCTCTTGGATTGTCTTATAAATTTGTAAGAGATATATTCTGGATCTTATATTTTATTGGTTATATATTTCCTAATTTATGTTTTATTTTATTTTCTATATGATGTCTTTTAAAGAACAGAACTTCTTTATTTTAATGGCAGAGTGAATTTATTTTTCTTCTTTGTATCGTTAACCTATTCTGAGGCCATAAAGTATAGTTTTATTGTCTACTAAAGGTTTTATAATCTTGAAATGGAATTGATTTATATAGAGAGTGGAGTATGGATTAAATTTCATCCTCCTTCCCCCATTTATTTAAGTATTCGGGTATTTATTTTTATCAGTATGGACTCGTGGATATTTGCTTTACCCTATGTATTATAATCTATTAATGTAATTTTTTATTTCTCAAATTGTCCTAGATTTGACCCCTTCAGGTTGCGATCAATGTCCTTTCAATAAGTCCCCATCTTTTTTGAGCCCTTTCTTATTTTCTTGTACCATAAAATGTTCCAGGTTCATCTGATCCTTTCCCTGTTCCCACTTTGCAACTAAAAATTTCTCTAGGTACTTCTCTCTCTTTTTTTTAATTATCCGGAAGGCAGTGTTTAGAAACCAGTACCTGGGTGTCAGGTGTGCTCATTGCTGAGGGGCATCATTGTCCTAAGTTCTCTCAGAGGAAAAACCGGGCGATTATTATGTATGTGTACAACATATAGATTATTATAATAATCTTATTAGATATATACATACACACATACCTACATCTATCTATGTTTTTCTATCCATCATCTACAGAAATATATATTAAAAACCATGATATCTGTGATTCAAGTCCAACATTGTAGAGCTGATTCTGGCCTTGTCCCTTTATTTGTTTTGTCTCTAGCTTCAGAATACACAGTCCAGCTACTGGGTAGGCTACTCCGTTTTACTGTGCTCCCCCCCACAAGTGCAGTGCTATTGTGCGCTGGTGATGCAGTTCATTTGTTTCTGACTGTGTTTCACTTTGAGTTAACCCTAGATGTTGGTTGATTTTAATTATTTACTTTTTAAATTTTGTGAAACATTCCCATGGCTATAAATGTCAAAACTACATAAAAAGATGTATTTGGAGAGCTTTCACTTCCTCTCTATTCCTGTGCTCCATTCTCATTCCTCTAATTCAAACCCCGGGGCCTCCATAAGGCCTATAAAATAAAATTCAAGTGTCGTGCCATTGTCAAGTCCCGCAATCACCGCAGTTCTAGCTTGTTTTCGTACACTCCGTTCAGGCCGCCTCAGGTTTTCTGTTCCTCCTCAGACCTGACTGGCTCGTCCGTGCCTCCAAGCCTTTGGGCATTCTCTCTCTGCTTGGATGATGGTCTGTTACCTCGTACCTGGCTCATCTTTAATTATTCAAAACCCATTTTAACTCGTACCTACTGCATGAAGATTTCCTTTCCTTGCCCTCCTCTCCTTACTTCGCTTCTCCTACATTTATTAATAATAATTCTTCCCATAGCACTTGTAATATTGTATAACTTTGATGACAATTTAAATTATTGATGCCTAGGTGTGTCTTGGCATCTAGTTCAGTTTCTCACACATAATCAGTTGTGCGGGAAATGCTGTATAGGGAATGGATTTCTGTTCTCTTCACTTCCTTATTCTTTATGCCTTTTCTCTTTATTTCACTCACGATAGAAGCTCATACTCACGTGTGAACCCATGTAATGGGATGCCCATGGATCTTGCCGTCCTTGGAATTTTCATACTCTCTGCCACTCCTAATATGTTTGAGCATAATCCTGGTAATGTAATCGCTTCTTATGACCTCTGGAAAGTTACAATATTCAATTAAATTTTAGACCCAGTGTATAGGGACAAGATGACATCAAGGTATAGAAATGGCTTAAAATATGCAGGCCTAGAAAATCAAGACCATTTTATCTTACAGGGTGTTTCCTCCTCATTCAAAAAGCTAAAATTTTCTGCCTACTTAATCTTTTAGATTGGAAGAAATTGTACTGGAAATAAATCCCTTTAACAGTCTCTTAAGAACCGTAGCCAGCTTTTAAAATGTCATTATTTTTGTCTGCAGTGCAAGTTCAGTGACCTTCCAAATTGTGTCTCTAAGCTGTTTATGGTACTTTCTAGTCTGTATAGATTATTCAGCAGATTATGTTAAAATGTAGGGACGTATTTCCACCAGTCTCTTAATCCACCATCTGTTACTCTCCCTCACTCCCTGGGTGTTCTCTCCAGTCTCAGCTCGCTCTCTGCAGCCCTACCTGGAATTCAGAACAGAGGGTTGGTTGCAGTGCAGACACCCCATTACATTCCTGATCGTGCCTTGTGAGGACACAGGCTTGCTGGCGCAGCAAAGTGATGTCCAGGGAGAGGGAGCTGTGAGAAAGCATCTGCTGATGGAATTGGCCTGTATTCTTTGTTTATTTAAAAAAAAATTTACTTTTTTATGCAAGTGTAACACATGTAAAGACCAGTGAGTCCTAAGTGAACACTTTGATAAATTTTCCCAAATTGAACAAAATCGTGAAACCACCACTCAAACCACCAGTCAAATCAGGGACTCCAGCATCACTAGCTCACAAAATTCTCCCTTACACACCCTTCTGGTCTCTACTATGCCCCACACTCAAAGGTAGCTACCGTCCTGACTTAAATAGTTTTACCTATTTTTGAACTTTATCAAATGGTATCATGCAACATGGTATATTGCATGAAAAATGGTATATATCATGAAAAATGGTATTATTTTCAACATTATGTTTATGAGATTCATTTGTATTGATGCATTAAGTATAGTTCATATATATTCATACTCTGTAACAATGAAACTACAGCTTGTGCTGGCTGCCTGTTTCTGTAAATACGGTTTTACTGGAACACAGCCACACCCACTCATTTACATATCATCTGGGGCTGTTTTCAATACTCCAAAGGCAGAGGTGAATAGTGGTTGCAAAAGGGCAGAGAGACTTTATGGCCAAAAATATTTACTATCTGGTCCTTTGCAGAAAAAAGCTGACTGACCCCTGATGTATAGCATTCAGTTGTATGAATACAGTTGATTTGTTACTGAGTTTTTGACTTCTTGGATACTGCTGCACATGTGTTTGGGACTGCTGTATCTGGAGGTGCAGTCCTGGCAGGCATTTCCCTAGGAGTGGCGTGGCTGGGCCGCAGTGTATATTTGCACACTGCTTTATTAGACATCGCTGAACAGTTTTCCAGTTCCCACTCCCACCAGCAGTGAATGAGAGCTGAATTGCTGCAGATCCTAACACTTCGTGTCCTCAGACTTTCGTTTTTAGTCATTTTGATGAGTATGTAATTCAATGTCATTGTGGTTTTAATGTGTATTTCCTTGGTGATGAATGAGGTTGAGCACCTTTTTGTATGTTTACTGACAGTTTGCGTATCCTGTTTGGGTGGCCTGTCCTTTTCTTATTGCTTTATGTGAATTCTTTATGTATTCTGTGAGTCCTTTGGAGGATATATGTATGGAAAATATCTTAGTTCTGGCTTGCATCTTTATTTTTTAAGGTGTTTTTATTTTTATTTTTTTTCTGAACCTGAAGGGGATCAGGAAATTGAGAAATGGTCTTCCCTCTGTCTGCCTGAAAGCAGGGCATACATTTTCATTTTTAAAGGTGCACACATCTTCCAAACCAAAGGCAGAGAATGATTTCTAACACCAGAAAGTGAGTCTGCATAACAAATCTTACTGACTAGTTCGTATCTACCATGCATTTCCTACTCATCGTACCACAATTTATCATCCTTAGGAATCCATGCCTTTTCCTTTGCCTGGTCACTGCTCTAAAATTAATTGCCCTTTGTTAAAATGGCACATAAGTCCTTGGGTCTAACTGCCTCCTTGACTTTTTACTTCTTTTCTGTGATATCCTTATGCACGTGAAAATATTCACATCGATAAAGAAATAATACCTTTTCTCCTATTAATTCCTTTGTCAGTTTCATTTGTGTGCCCCCAGGAACTGACCCTGGGAAGGTAGAGGAAGGTTTTTCCTCCTCTACAAACTGTAACTAAAGCCAACAACACAGCGGAATCGCTGGTACACTGCGGGCAGTGAAACTAGGCGTGGTGTTTGTAGATGCATGGGTGGTAGCTGTCCCCAGCCTTGTCGAGGCACACTCTCCCCAGGAAACACCACAGCATCAATAGATTTTTACATATGTAAGTCCTGCTTAGCTAAGAGTGTGATTTGCTATGTTGTTATTTGTCCTGGTGTCTGAGCAGAGACAGTTTCTATCTTCCATTTTTGAATATTAAAATCCATTCTAGGGTATTAAGAGTCCCCATTTCTAAGGGTGTGTTTTCTTAGCATTCTGTGTCCATGCCGAACATTCAAAGATTTTATTAAGATGCAGTATCAAATGTTTGAATCAGAAATATGTACTTTTTGAGAACTATTATTTCCTCAGATCTCTGAGATTAGAAATTTAGAAACTGAAACTCAAAATTAAAAATTAAATAAAATTAGAAACTTATCTAATTTTAGGTATCGAAGGTAGTAGATATGTGTTGTGGGGTTCGAATCCATGATTTTTGAGATAAATTTAATAATTCTGTTTTTGGTTCAATTTTATAAATAGCTTTCCAGAACAGTATTACTTGATTAAAATGTATTTTGTTTCTTTTGTTGTTTGGTGTTCAGATCTACAAAGGGCACAGATGATTTGAACTTGAAAATATTTAGAGATACTCTAATACTACAAATGCTTTTTCTAATTCTAATTTAACTGCGGTTGCTCACTTTTAAAAGGCTGGTTTGCCTTTTAAAAAGATAAAACTTTTGTTATGTAACTGTTTTATTTTAGTGAAATTTCTTGTGTACTAACTTTTTCTATTTTAAACTATTTTTAACTTTTTATTTTTGTTTTTTTCTCAGGTTATACATTATTACTGAGGATGCTAATTGTCAAAATTTCTGTAGCCATGGCACAAGACCATAGTAAGTACTGTACCATACTTTCTATGACCTACCTTCTTTAAAATGTGCTCTGTCTTTACATTTCTCATTGGAGCAGTGGAAATTTAGAAACAAAGTTTTCCAAATCTATGTTTCTCAAAGGGTTCAATTTATTTGGTCATCTGCGTCTTGAATCTTTAGCCAAGTATACCATATATATTGTGATGGTGATAAACACAGTCTTGCTCAGGCTGTTCCCCGTGCGTACTAGTAGAATGCGTATTAGGGTTGGAGTCATGTCAAGTGTCCAGTTGATGCCCCATGTTATGGAGTTGAAGAACTGATTGAAGCTCCAGGGTGGGCTCTGTGATTAGAGGCAGTCTTGCCCCATAATCCTATCGACTCATCGTGGATAAGATATCAGCGAGTGTAGGGCATTAGCCGGAAGGATGGTTTCAGGAATGGTCCAGTAATTTTGTTCTAGGCTATGAGACTCCAAGGTAGGTTTGCCAGGAGTTTCTGGCAGAAGCCTTCTAATTAACAGAGCCTGCCCAGAGAGGCCCAGAGAGAGGGCCTGCCTCTCTCTTCTTCGGGATGTGGTTCTGTGCCAGCGTGCGGTCTGGTGTCTCTGCAGTCTGAGCAAGAAGCCACACAAAGTGGAGGGCAGAGAAGCCAGCCCTGGGGCCTGTCTTTCCTCCAGAAGTCCAGGCTTTTGAGCCAATACATTTCCTTTTTGATTAAGCCAGTTTGCATGGGGAGCCAAAACATCCCAAGTGATTCACTTAATTTCCATTTTATTTTTAGTAATCCATTAGTTTTCCCCTGGGTAATGTGGGAGTAATTGCAAAGTGAGGCAAAATAGTACCGTTAAATTAAACTGGCAGGGCTGTTGCTGTCGACTGGCACGCTCTTCACAGCTAACAGTTAACAGGTAGTGATTTCGTGTTCAAAGACAGGAGAATAGAATGCATCACTTTTAGGTGTCCCCCTCCCCTCAAAGGTTTTTCCTTTTAATCAGCCCACTTGGGCTGTGAATGCTGAACAGGGCTTTGGACTGTGCCTGAAAAATCATTCCCTTGCATAGGTGTGTATTTGGTAGTGTGGACCTGTTCTTAGAAGTCTGTACCCACACTTCTAATTCCTTGTTCAGTTTTTAAAAATTAACGTGAATATTGCAAATATAGAAACTACATAGAGACTGGTGTAACAAATATCTGTATGTGCCCTCCCACGAACACTAGAAAAGTCAAACGTCTACTAATGCCCTGGAACAATGGAAACCCAGGGCACGGTCCCCTCCCTAACTGCTGTGCCACTTTTCTGCCTCTGAGGTACCACTGTCCTGGTTTTGGTCTTTACTCTTCTCATGCTTTTGTCCGTCCTTTTACCACACATGATGTTGCATGTTTTTAACTTCAGGCAATGTAGATACTGTGAACTGTTGTTGTTCAAAATCTCAGTTTAGGATGAATTCAGGATCAGGGAAAGAGGCTATAAACTTATTCTCAGGTACTTGTCCAGAGACTGATTACCGGCACCTTAGTGATCTGTACTGAAAGGAGTTAGATTTTAAGTGTCGGATGAGTTTAATCAGCACACCGACAGCCGTTAATCTTATCTCGCAGAATCCCGTGCGTGGTCAGCTTCTGAGTTCCCTTTCCGTCCAGACTCCACACTCCCGCCCAGGTCTGGTACGTGCAAGGGCACTTTCAGACCATCAGCGTGTCATCAGTGAGCTTTTCAGAATGAGTTGGTTGCTTTTTGATTTAAATGCTCCATTCCTACCGTGGTCAATATGCTTGCCTTTGGCAGACTCAGGTAAATCTATGCATCTTTCTGCACGCTGACAATTAGTTATGACACCTACAGAAGTTACTTCTGTGCTTTCCAAATTTGTCAGTTTATTCCTTGTGCTGGCAGCAGCAGTTATAAAAGAGGCACCCACTCCTATAATAGACTGCGAAGTATGGAAGCATAGTACTGTGGGAGAGGAGAAAATAATTTTACCTCTGCCCTTCTAAGCTCTCTGGCTAGACTAATAATCACATTCCCAAAGCGAGCAGTGTCCAGCCAGTAAAGTCTCCTGTCTGCCTTGCAAAAACTGTGGGGGAGGAAAAATATTATTTCTCCTACCCTTTTAACTTCTTCTGGCTGGACTAATTAATTAACATGAAACAGATTAACAGGAGAAAATGACCAAATTATTTCATTTATTTATTCTCACCTGAGGATATGTTTATTGATGAGTGAGACACACACACACCCCAGTGAGATTGATTGCCTCCCACATGCGCCCCAAGTGCCCCAAGTGGGGCTCAAACCCACGACTTAGGTATGTGCCCTGACCAGGACCTTTCGGTGTATGGGACGATGCTCCAAGTAACTGAGCCACCCAGCCAGGGTGAAAATGACCAAAATTGTTACGTATGTACGCACAGGGGTTCCATGTGAACAGGATACTTAAAGACAGATCAGGTAGATGAGGCTTATATACCGCCTGAGGGGTGGGAGGGGAGTTGTGGTTTGGGACATCCGAGGGCAGGAAAGGAATTCACATGGAGATAGAAAAGCAGATGTTTCATAAGTAAATGTTTGCTGGACTGTCCTTAACGGGGCACAGGACTTTGATCAGAAGGGCTTTGCTGGGTTCCTCCCTATCGCATGGTAGTTCATATCAGACTGTAGTTATCTGCGATGATATTTTCCTTCCTGAAGCAAGTCTTCTATCTGAATTCTTTTAGGCAGTTAGGGGGAAGGTTAAAGGTTCTTTCCGAGTCTTCTGTTTCTTAAAAAATAACCCATTTAAAATAATCAACATTCCAAAAGGCATATTTTGGGGTGGCAGACTCTGCTTTCCCTCAATACCTCAGTCACTTGGAAATCTCAGACATCTCCACTGTGTTGTCATTTCCTTTTGTGCCCCAGTGCGAGCCTTGGAGATACTTTCGTATTATTCATGTCTGAAATGTGTCTGAAGTCATTTAACTTCTGCACTGAAAAAGCTCTTTTTTTTTTCTGCCGTAGAGGAATCTTATTACTCCTTGTTCTTGTTTGGAATGTTGTTGTTGGAACTGGAAACTGAACAGTCATTTCCATTCAGAGATCATTAATTCCTTCATTTGGAGAACATAATTGTAGATAAATTGCCAGAGAAAGATTGATGACCTTCAAAAGAGGATTTCATTCTTTTTCTTTTTTTTTCAGAGTGTTATCTTCGCTTAAATGTTTAACATGTGAACAAGTAAAGGCAAAAAATTTTCCCCTTGATTCATAGATCTTGTATCTATATTACAAGAAGGGAAACAGAAACATCTTTTACTGAAATCAAACTTAGTTTTTTGTGCATTGTGCATGCTTTTCGTTGTTGTTGTTGTTCTTGTTAAAATAATGCCTTCTTCTTAAAATTTTATTTAAATGTAACTATTTTTAGGCTTTTCTCCTTCTGTGTGGACCCAGGATCTTAAGTTAGAATGCTGCCAGTGTTAGGAGATTTTAGCTGTCAAGTTGAAACACTAGTCCAGTGAGGCTGCTGAGAGAGCTGCCAAGTCTCTCCCTTGGGGCGAGGCCAGGATTCAGGTAGCAAGTCGTTTTCCGCATCAGGCCAAGGACAGACACAAGAAATTTAAGACGTTTAAGCTATAATCCTGTAATATGTCTTATATTCATTTTCTTCTTTAAAAAGTCTTTAGTGTTATGGGTACTTTTAAAGGGAAAAGGCCTTTTAAAATTTTTTCTTAAAAAATCAATTCAGTAAACTGATATTTTTGTTTCTTGTGGAATGACATCCTCATATTGGTTTATTTTTTATATATAAAGGGATTTGTAGACTTGGCTTTTTTTATACCTCAAAATGAAATAGTGCCTTTGTGGGGGATGGCCCACGGGGCCAAGGGACCTGTGGACAGTGTGACTCAGGCCCTAACTGGGTCCTGTTCTCCGCTCTCTTGTGGGTTGAAAGTGCTGGCGATTGACCGTTTAGTCTGGGAAAGCAATACATGAGTCATCTGAATTGGCACAAACCATCTAGAATCTGTTAAACGTTTTCTACTCTCTATTCTGATTGAGGGGATTAGAAAGGGAGACTTGTTCTTTGAGTTTTAGAGCATTCTAGAGGGTGAGTACATACCTGTGAAAGCAAGTGTCTTCCCTAGATGGAATGCAGAGCAGACCTGACACTGTAAGCAGTTCCGATTTTGCCCGTCTGTGTTACGACAGCCCTCTCCACCCTTGATAACCTTTTCGTGGTGAAGGAGGAGGGGACCGTTGTCTGTCTTCTAGCTCTAACTCATCCCCGCCCCACCCCCACCATGTCTCTCAGAAAGGGGACCGGGGGCTGCCTTGCTGCCTGGAGACACAGCTTCACCCCCCACAACACTTTTGAGGTAGGAGGAACTTCTAGAAGTTTCTAGTATCTCTATTTTGCTTACTCTAAGTTGTCCTACTCATTGTTCTCTCTCCTGTTTAGGATGGACTTTTGATATCCCTTTCTCCCCTTTCTCACAATGTTGGGACAGCAGATTTATTGAGCCTATTAGGCACCTGGCCATGAAGTGGGTGGAAGTCATGTATATATTTTTTGTCTTCACTATACAACTTAACTTTGTTTCAGTTTATTTTATAACAAGACTTTAAAACAGTCATATTTATTATGAAATGGAGGACATGTATAAGTCATTTAGGAATACAGATAAAATAAGTACTATTTTAGATAGACAGTAACCCTTTTAATTAGTTTTTTCCCCTTTTGGGTTTTCTCTGATGGTGCATTAAGGGGCCTGCCCAGTACTTACTATCTTACCGTGTCCGCTCCAAAGAGAAAAAGACAAGCAGACTTACCCAGTCCATAGCACAAACACCAGGCTTCAACATGTAATGTGGTTTGACTTTTTAATACATGGGTAAATGTTTATTTTCATACTGGAATATGTGTGAGCAGGCCTGTCAAAGGAATGATCTTTTGACAGGAAGGATAAAAAAGCCGTAGCTGGCCATGCAATTCTGTGTTTTTCGGGCATAACTACTGTTGTGTCTGTGGGTAGATGTGCACGAGCATGTGGATTAGGTCGTCTTCTATGGCATTGCTGTTTGTTAGACATCGTTACTGTTCATGGTGGAGGTGATAAAGATCAGACATTCAGAGAATAAAATTGTTAGTATATCTGCCGATTTAAGTCAAGTGATTTTGAGTGATTTCTAAGAAACTGATTGGTAAAGTATTTCCTATAAGGGAATACCCTTGATAAAATTCCTTATTACATGGTTAGTTAAGCTCTTTTCCCTGATATAAATCACAAAGACCTTCATATTAGCAATTTAGGCCGCTTATACAAAGTGCCTGTTCACTGAGAACTGAGGTCCTGTTTGTTGTAAGGACTTGTGTAGTTGCCCAGCTAACCTTTCCGCTTCATCTCTATGTGCAATTAGGAGCCAAGAGACCACGCTTCAGTACTGAATACGAACCGCCCAACCTCATTATCCTTAGTTAGCATATTGTGTAAATAATTGGGTCATTAGCCAACACCTAAACAGAGGGGCGTGACGGGTTTACCTTTAGTGGGCATTTAACATCACTTCATGGCTTCTAGATTACTTTGTGTAATTTGTCTCTCCCACGGCAGTCAGGGTCCCTTGGTAATGGGTGCAGCGATTGTAAGACCTCAGCTAAGAATTGTGAAGTTCTTAGTAAGTGTAAACATATCTAGAGGAGGTTTCTGTTTGATTCCATCTTATCCCCTCCACAGCCGATGCCTTCTAACTTTGTGAAATGGTGTCTCAGTTTTCTGAATGAATGCTAATGTTTGATGAAAGCTTCCCACCCTTATTTATTTATTTTTAAACATTTCTTCTCAAACCAATTAAATAGCATTAGTCTGGTCTGTGGGTTTAGATGCCCCCTCTATAATTGGAAAAGCTCTGATAAACGGTATGTGAAGATAGACCAGCTGTCTCTCTTTGTGTCTATTTGGCCCCATCCCTAACATTTGATATCTCCATTGTATTATTATATAGTGGCCTTGTTTGAAAGATGGAAACACCAGTGTCTATCTATTCACACTGCAAGAGTATAGAGCTTGTTGTTTGCAGAGATTCAGGCCAAGGTCCAGCATTCATTGTTGCTATTACTTGATCCTTTAATTGTATCTTGCTTATCATTTGGAATGACATCCATTCAGTTGTATTTGTTTGAAGCATCAAGAAAATCCCAGTTAACACTCTGTCTCCCAGCAAAGTAACACATACTGTATTTTTCGCCCCCTCCCCCCAAATTTGGGCAGAATAATGGTTGTTAATGCTGCTGTTGAGTTCTGTTTACATTTACATTGGTGAGATACTATGTTATTTATGTTATTAAATATTTTACCACATTTTTTGCTTCAAAAACTTTTTTCCT